>JAOXNG010000004.1:1736130-1753360 GCA_028566535.1 Scolopax minor
AAAGGAGACAAACTATTAACTGTATTAAAACAGTTTCCATGGATTTTCTTGCTACTGTCACTCCGATCATTGTTGTGGCCCTGCCCTGTACCTGCTCCATCAGGTCCATGTCCTCCTTATAGTGAGGGCTCCAGACCTGCACACAGTGTTCCCGATGAGGTCTCACCAGAACAGAGTAAAGTGGAAGAAAAGTCAGTAAAGTCAGTATATTAT
This sequence comes from Scolopax minor, assembly GCA_028566535.1. Taxonomy (NCBI): domain Eukaryota; kingdom Metazoa; phylum Chordata; class Aves; order Charadriiformes; family Scolopacidae; genus Scolopax; species Scolopax minor. Next base: position 1,736,344 of record JAOXNG010000004.1, read on the forward strand.
TTATAGGCATGCCATGAGTGGATGCATCAGATATTTGCATTTTGTGTTTTTCCTCTACTTCCAGTGTTTAAAATAAATCTTTGCAGTAACATTGGATTACTTTGTGAAGAAGAGAAGGAAAATATACTGTTGTGATCTGATATAATAAGGGTGAGATAGCTTTAAAAAGTTGTTTAAGGCTATTCAAATCAGCAATGCCTTCTAATGCATTGGAGATTTAGCAATGAATTCGGACTATTGCAAATTTGCACCTCTTTGTCACAACCCTGTATGACTTCATAAGGAATGATGTAAATAAATGAGTTTTCTTTTTAAATGCTTGTTGTGTTAATGAGACAAATCCATATTGAGGATGTTCTTTAAATTTTGAAAATGTCTTTCTCATTTATTAGTGTTACTTAGACCCAGTCCCTTCATCTCTCTACCTCGTTTATGTGAAATTCCTGAAGCAAATCACAAAGTCTTTTCAGTGTAGTATTTTAGTGAAGTATTTATTACACTTTTAATCTTAAATATTCCAAAGAGAAATGGACGTAATTGAAATAAATGGATTGTAGATGATGAAATAAAGTGCTGTTCATTCTTTTTCAAGGTAGTAGTGATGGTTCTGAACTCAGTGAAGAGACTTCTTGGCCAGCATTTGAAAGGTAAGAAAAACTGCTACTCAAAACCTGCATTTCTCTATTCAGACACGGCCACTTAAAATCTTCCACTCAGTCCTGAAAACGATGCTTTATTTTAGTGATCTAGAGATCTTCTGTATGTAAGATATTAATAAACTGTAGTAAGCTCACTGGATCTGTTAAGGCAGCAGAGAAATACTTTCTGCTCATTAGTAGTTAATAGGGCTTTTGTCTAATGGTGTGATTACTGATTGCACACATTCTTCTAAATAGCTCAACCAGAGTATGGCTAAACGTCAAATGATTTTTCTGGGTTTCTATATTTGTATATCCTGTGTATACTGTTCATGTGACCTATCTGTTTTACATTTTCACCTTTCCTGAGATTTTACCCATTCGTAGTCCCTTTGTTCTTGTCATTGACATTGCTACTTGTTTTCTCTCTCCCATCTGCTCTTCACTTCATTGTTAAGTAGGAAGGCATGATAATGCCCGTTGAAAATGCCAGGTTTTGATTCTGAATTAATATCCTACTCCTTATCTAAATACTGCTCAGTGATATTGACCACTTCAATCCTTTCCTATGTTGTATTTGAGAATGTGGAAAAAAACTAACAGCTGTAGTTTAATATCATAAAAGGTGGAAAATTCATCTTCCCACAGCTCAATAAGATGCGTTGTACAGTGCATAGTTTACTTCTATAGTTCAGTTTTGGGTATTCGATCAGCTTCAGAGTTGCCATGGATGACTTTTTCTACCATGCTTTGAAGATGTTTCTTAGAAATTTTTTCAAAGAACTTCCTATTTATAGTGGGGAATTGTTACCAAAAACCTTATATTCTGCTTGAATTCATTGAATCAGCTGAAGTTCTGTGTTACCTTTTGGAAGAAATCTTATCTTACTGCCAAAATTGAATTCTATTTTATGCTGTAAATATGATTGCATGTATGAGGTAATACCCTAACATAATGATTCCATTATGTAAGCAATGAGAACATTCCATATGAGTACAGAAAGATAATCGGGTCAGAAATCTGTAACTTCTGTGTGCTCAGTGATGCAACCTGCAACATTCAAAACATTTTCTTCTTGGTTTTCCTTCCGTTTTGCACTACAGAATTAAAGTTTAAGTTATTTCTCAAAGCCAAAAAATTATATGGGAAAGCAATTCCTAGAGATATGCAGCAACCTTGTACCTGTTCCTTGTCTAATAAGATGACAAAGCATTTTTTGGAATTTAATAGATAATACACTGAAATGCAAATGTTGAATTTTAAGATAATGAGTGAGGGTGTCTGTCTAATTTTGGTCTGTGCTGTGGGTTTCCATTCTTACAAAAGACTTTTTAAGTGAGGGAGAAACATTAGTTTGCTACTGGCAAAATTAGGATGCTAGTAATTCATTAGTATCTTTTCATAATTCTTCCTGCAGCAAAGGCAATAGTTTGAGCTGGTTTAAAAACAAGCAAAAAACCAAAAAAAGCCCCAAATCCCCAATCTTATTTAATGCTTCTGACCTTAACTGTGTTCCTTTAAAACTGTTTTGTTTGCCTGCTCTATGCTACTCTGAGTTCAGATTGGAACATGACATTTGCTACTTGTTTAGGTTCCCCATTCTGAGAAATGCAACCCTGTCCAGCTAATACAAAACCCTTCTCACAGATCATTGGATTTATACCACGTAGGAAATTTTGCCTGTAAAATTATCATAGTCTTGTACTTAACTGCCTGCTTCTGCAGAATTAGAGCTGATTTTCAGTCTTTCAGCATAATACAAGCAAGAAGGAAAGTGGATAAAAAAATAGGTGAGGGCAAAGTGAATGTGCCTCTGTTGACTTAAATGGAATTCAGTCAACTAAGGGATCTGATCTCAAAAAACAAGGTTCAGTGAAACATAGCAGCATTTAAAAGACAGGTCTAGAACACAAGTCCTGGCTATGGATAACGGTATAGATCAGGTTAAGGACTCTAAAATGTGAAGCTTATATTTAGAGTTTAAAAAGCTTGTATGAACTGGAGAATTGAGATGTTGCTTAGCTTACTTCAATGTTACTCAGTACAACAATATTTTAAGCAGTGTCAGCCGTATTTTGATAGTGTTTTTGATTCCTTTCAGCACAGTGTGTGTGCATACTCATAGAATTTGAATAATATTTTGGTAGTAACATCTGTAGTCAGAATTTAAAGACATACAAGTTTTATTAATATGGTACCTTTACATTTATTTGATCTATAAGAACAACACGCAGAACTTGCTTTTAAAACGTATTATTCTTCAGTACCAATAAAATACTTGTTTTCTTTGTCAGTACTCATTATACTTCTGATGAAATAAAAAACATGGTATCCACCCCTGCATGCATTTTCTAGATAAAATTATCTTCTGTTCCTTCTGTGGAAGAAGTGGCTTTGTGATACTCACACACACAAAAAAATACTATGCTGTTTTAGCAGTCATGCTGTTTGAGTGAATAAAAGTATATGTAATACGTACAATTTATAATGGAATCCAACAGGAACAGGTTGTACCATTCTCTCGGTCCGGGGACAAGAGTGTCACGAAATGGCTATCGAGGCCACATGAAGGCCAGCAGGTACAATCCCCACTGTACACAGAGGTGTCAAACTTTCCCTCTGGTGTTGGTGATTTGGTTTGGTTTAATAACTAAGTGGGTGTTTTCTGGTGTTATCTTTCTAACTTACATGTCAAAATAAAGGTAAAATCCTTGTTCTCAGACTTAAAGCTTTACTTTTCTTTGACTTAATCTGTATCACCATAAAGGCTTTTGTCCATTCTGATCTGCAAATCCAAATTCTGAACCATTGGATCTTTAGATGAAAGCTTAAAGATGTTTTATCAGAGGTAGCTTTTTAACTGCCCACCATCGCGCAGCAACGTTGGTAATTCTCATGTGGACAACAAATCTGCTTCTTGTGCAAATGGATGGTATTCAAGATGGTTTTCTTTGGTGGTAATTTTGTAATGAATTTCTTTTCTTCCTTGAAATAAGAAATACAACTTAAATAAGTAACACATTAAAACTGGCCCCAATTTATTAGACGTAGTATCATTTGCAAGCTAAAATAGTAATATAGCTGATTATTCTGATTAATTAAAATACAAATTCTGTCTGCAGCTGTAGTTGGGAAAGAAATGGCTGTTGACTATGAAACCTTTTTCATGTCAAGAAGCAGGCATTGTCTCACTGAATTAAATTCATGTTCACTTCAGTCAATGTCCAAAATTGTCTCCATATTACCATCCTCATTAGGCGCTGCAATGACAATGTTTGCTAGATTTCCAATTTACTTTGAACATTCATGAAGGTTAGGATGGATGACACAGCAAATCCTGACTTACTTCAATTGAGTTTCAGGCACTGTTCAATTTCTTGGCTTGCTAGAAAGCTCCTGGATTTAGAAATTTAGCTTTGTGTTCTGATTGACGTATACTGAATTTATTTCTGTTGTAATTTTTTTTCTTATCGAGACTGTTTTGTAAGACAGTCAGCTCTGTAATTTTAATAAAGCTAAGTTTTCTTTTCACAGTGCTGTACCTGGCATTTGTTTTGTCCCATTGCTCTTAGATACATAGGGCAGATGATTAGTAGAACACCAGATGCATTAAAACACCTTAAAGCTATGGTTCGGGATTCTACTCTTTATTACTTCTCCTGCCCACTCTTATTGCTTTCAGATATTTTAAAGATTGTGCATGTTTGAGCTATGCTTTGGTTTTGATGTGCTTATGATTCCAGTCTTTTTAACAAAAAAATACTTAATCTGTCTTGCAAGAGCTGAAGGAGAGTTTTTAACACCTACAGCAACAGTATGAATTTACTTCAAACGTTTGCTTTTTTAAATTAATCGTTTTTGTATTTCAGTTGTGTTTTTTGTTGTTTTTTTTTTTTTTCAATTAAGGATTACATGCTTGGCTAATTAATTTTTCTGATCACTTTTGCTTATGAGTGTAAATTCCACAACAGCAATTCCTTGTAACAGCCAAAGTCTTTTTCCACAACTAAGTCCAATAAATAGAAAGTTGACATTTCTAAATTAAAATACAGATGTTTGCAGTAATGATTGGAAAACTGCTTTAGGAAAAACATTTTTCTCACAAATCTTCACATACTCCTTTCAGCTCCCTAGAATCTGAAGATTTGGCTGTCCATTTGTATCCAGGAGCAGTTACTATTCAAGGTGTTCTCAGGAGGAAGACTTTGTTGAAAGAAGGCAAGAAACCTACAGTAAGATTTTTAATTCATTTTCTCACCTTCTTTTACCCAGTCATAAATACAATAAAATGACCATTGTGTAACTAATTCAAGTTTCTGAGATATCCTCTGCCTTGCTGATCAAAGTTTAGGGTCACTGCTAGAGTTTGCATTCTTCAATCTGGTGGATTTATTCGGTTTCACTGAATTTTTAGAGTTGGAAGGGACCGTAGAAATCATCTAGTCCAATTCCCAACTTATAGGTTTATAAGGTTATATCCATAAACTAGGGAGTAGAAGAGAAGTTTATTGGTATATAAAAATTCTTAAAATTACTGATAGCCTTAAAAGAAAGGAGCATGTTTTGTCTTCCTGAATGGCCTAACAATTTATACAATTTATGCAATTTATACAAATGCTTGATTATGAAGTACAAATCAAAATACATATTCGTGACAGTGGGGGATACCTCAAGGCAGTACATAAAATGAAAAAGGGACAAATGTACTCTAACGCAATGAAGTGTTCAATAAGGGTTGCAGAATATATTGAATAAGATGCACAAAATTTTTCTCAGATTAGTGAGGAAAGGCACCTATTCTTTCTGCTTTCTAGATTTTTAATGCATTCATAGGCTTACAGAAACAACTGGGAACAGTAGCTATAGAAACATGGCTGATGGTTTGGCTGGACAGTTAGTGCTGTCATTTTCTTGCAGGATCATATCTGCTATTTTACAACTCATTGTTATGAAACATTTCACTGATCTGTTGCACTTCTTTTCTCTCTAGGTAGCATCTTGGACAAAATACTGGATAGCACTGTGTGGGACCCAACTCTTTTACTACCCTGCAAAATCTCTGAAGGCCACAGAAAGAAAACATGTATGTAAAACAGATGTATTCCAGTGTCACCTGCCAAAATTAAAATGTGATTTCCTGATGTAAGCACTGAGGGTAGTTTTGAACTTGCAGGATTTCTAGTCAGCACTATCCTGTCTTCCAATCAGTTGGTCACCTCATATGCATATGCCCTAATGGAAATAACATACATTTTTATATGCTATACCAAGAACATCTGCTTTGCATGTGCCATGAGACACTTTGAGTTAGTTTATCTGTAAGGAAGGGAACTATGTCATCTCTGCTTTTTTAAGGTAGAAGTCGTATCTTTTGATGGACCTCTGAGTTTTGCAACAATTTGCTACTTAAAATCTGAACAAGCATTTATGTGGAAAGACTGAGAAGTCACTGCATATGACATGAAACATGTATTGATTTCATGTATATATTGTAATATTAGACTACTGTCTTTTTTTATTGAATCCTGTAATGTATTAACTACAACAGAGTACAAAACACTTCATATGTTGTGCAGAGTGCTAGCATATTATATGATGCTGTCTTTCCTTTCACTCCCTGCAATTTTATTTGAAAGAAGCTAAAAATACTTTACTGTGGCATAGTAATAAAAGGATTTTCTGTAGATGTTTCAGGGATGTTATGATGTTCCTGTTCTCATTGGTTAGTTATAATTGAAGAGGATGTTCAGAGATTCTGGGTAATATTCGAGATACTTGGATGTTTTTCCAAGTTCATTCGCTACTTGGAACCATTACTTATAATTGCCGTGGGCAGTGTTTTGGTTTAATTTATGACAACTATCACTAAAGAACATTTGTATAAAGCTTATGTAATTTTACAAACTGAGATGTACTCCTAGAGTCCTTGTAAATGGACTACACTGTTTTCTTTTTGGTGCAAAGTACTGTTTTCTTATCCTAATATTTTTATGTTCAGAGGGTAGAAATTTGAAGCTTAAGACTTCTGATTAGTAGACTCCTGGATATTTGACTTTTCTGTGTGGAAAGTTTGTGTATCATGTTTTCTTAATCTACAAACAATTAGTATTATCCACTTTTATTGGAAGTAGTTAATTAGAAAACAGTATTCTAATACTCAAAGTAGTTTAATAATAGCTAAATACTTCTAGAAATACTTTCTTTGCTATTATCCATCTGTCCTGCCGCTACTAGCTTTGATTTCTTAGGTGAAATTGAAACTAATCGTACCTAATTTATCTTGCCAGTTAAGACCAAAGGCCTGTTAGCCAAGCATTTTTTCTTGTGGGTGTCTTTAGAGAAGTGCATGTGTTTGGATGCATTTGCCTCTGATATCAGTGAAAACCTTATGGAAGGAGTCTGCCTTGTTAAAAGTAAGGGTAAATTGGAAACGGTAATTGGAAACTAATATAAGCAGAAATGCAAAGTATTAAAGTAGAAGATAAAGGAAGAGCCAAGAGAAAAGTTAGGCTGGCATTATGTCACTAACAGTTAGTTGCTTGTTTTTTCTAAAAATGGAAAAGAAATATTTTGTATTTGTGCTTCTGTTACTGATATGATGTCTTTAGGCTTTATGCCAAAATTGCATTTTGTTTTCTTTTAGGAATAGAATATGCATTTTGTACAGTGTCTGAAGGATTGAAGAAGTTACCATACTTGTACTATTCAATCAGAAGCTTTTTCAGTATTGTGTATAAATATTTTAAAGCAATCTGAAAAACATATGGGTTTAGAGAACTTGGAAAAATTGCGTTGTATTTTATTGTTTGGAAATTAAGTATATTGAGTTTTTATGTGGTCCATTTGCTTATACGTTTCATTCAGAATAACAATTTTAATCATTTAAATAGCCTTGCCCTTTCTTTAGGAAAAGTAAATGAAGTAAAAAGGTTACAAATGTAAACATTCAAGTCTGGTATCTGATCCTCCTGAGTCTCTGTTACTGCAAAAGCCTTTACTTCTGTTTTGAAATGCAGTTGTATCATTTAGAATGCCTTTTCAAAAATTATTTTCTGAACCTACTGAATTGACTTTTAATATTCCCCAAGTCACTGATATATTGACATCTGCAACAACTAAATTACTAGTGAACTAATTGAATTACTTGTGCTTAAGAAGCTAAAAATTTGTCTTGCATCCTTATGTTCTCATGTTTATTTGTCCAAAGATGTGCCAACAGACCCATAACAAAGTTTGCAGGTAGAGGCTAGGAGACATTCAAGTGCATATTGCTGACAGGATTATCCATCAGAAGCATGCTAGTGTTACGGTTTGCCAATACTGAGCAACGCAATTCCCAGGAAAGGGAGATGGAGTAGCAGCAGTAAAAAGCAATGACCGCAAGAGCAAGTTTGCTTTTATAACAGTTGGCTCTGTGGAATTGGACTGAACAGTCCAGCACAACCTTGAATTTGTTGTCTGTACGCAGCTGATGTCTTGCTTTTAGCTTGTTAGGGCAGCAAATGTATTTTGTTCTGTTTGTGGGTGCAAAGCATGTTACAAAGCTCAGGTCTCCAATTTGATTTCCCAGGTGCAGTCATGATTTAAAATAATAACAATTGGTTTAGATTATCTTTTTTTTTTAAAATTAAATGTTCACAGTGCATGCACACATACCAAAGATTAATATAACACAGAGTATAATCTGTATGCTGAAGTTAAGGTGGAAGATAAACTGGTAACTGCTGCAGGAGACTGAGGTTGGGGGCTTAGAGGGAGAGGCTCCGGTTTGTTAAACAGCCTAATAATAGGTGGTCAGTAACTTTGCTGGCTACTCCACCTGTGTTGTACTTCTAGCATAGCCATCGATGGCTTAGATTTCCATCCATTTCACTTCAGGGTTATTTATTGTACAAAGCCTCAGCTTCTGTTCTGGAGTCTGTAAGATGAGGTCCATTCTGCAAAATAAAGAAATTTAAGGCTAGATCTAGGCTTTGTTTTGTTACTGTCCAGATTAAATGCATAAGAAGCATGATGGTGTCTACTTCAAAGCAGGTTTCCTTTTTAAAGATTGATTCATTTGAGATTTACCTAAGTAGAATATTCCCAGTCTCTTTTGGAGCAATGTAAACATCTGTCTTTTCAACTTCCTTTCTCAAGGCCTCTGTGACATGGAAAGGAACCCTGGCAATGAAAAAGTCAGTCTGCTATATAAAGTTTCCTGGCTAGAGCTCTCATGGTAAATGTGTCTTGATTACAGGAATGTTTCTGAGCGTTTTGCTGCTGCTATTGCTTCAGGCAGCTAAGAATGAGGACTTGGAATGCACTGACACTGAAATCTCTTCCAGGCTTTATAATAGCCAACCTCTTTGGAAAATTAGCTCATAACAATTCTGGTGTAATCCAGCAAAAAGGGCAAGAAGTCCCCATCCTTTAAACATGAGCAAGCCAGCTCTTCTCATGCCTATGGTCAAAGAAAAGGAGTGCATCCAGTGTAGTGCGTGTTCCAGATGTGAATCCAGTCCAAAGGAAGAAGGTGCTGTAGGTACACAGATGTGGCAAATTTCCTTGTGTTGCATCTACTAAAAATGGCTACTAAATGTAATGCGCTTTGTATTTTAAATAGTGAACAGGTTTAGTTATTATTGAAGTAATGGAAAATGGTTTATAACAAGCATGTGAATGTCAGAGCCCAGACGTGTGGTACAGGAGAATCTGAGAGTAATGTGTGTAGAATACATAAGGTTTTGTCTCATATGCTGAAATGGTACCCACAAACAAGCTTCTGTGATAACACTATAGCAGTTGCACACCTTTAGAAAAGGGCTAAAATAAAAATGTCTAATTAAAATTAGTCTTAAAGGAAGCATTTGACCTGAAATATGTGAGTATGCCTATAAAAAAAACTGTTCACAGTGATTGGGCTAGAAAAATCTTACCAATTTTTGTGACAACATAGCATGCATGAAAGATTTTTTCCATGTTTGTAGGCACTTGGAAAAGCAACAAAGACTTTGAGACTTCATGCTCGAGCATGAACCCCTGTTTATTCCAAGTCGTTCATTGCATGTTATATTCAGAATTAGACCCATTTATTGGCACTAGAGATCTTGGTAGTGTTGCTCAGGCACTTTCACTGAAATACCCTGGTAAAGAGTGTGGTCATTCTACGAATTTTATGTTCAGCCACTGAGAAAAGTATTTGGATATTAGAAAGCTGTAAAATATCAATAGGAAATGAGGAGGAGAAGATTTGTAGGTGCCGAAAGGTTGGAGTGAACAGGCTGTTCACAGATTAATTCAGAGTTTTTGGTTCAAAGATTTATGTATAAATGCCTTTGAGCTCAGAACAACAACAACAAAAAAGTAGTTATGTGAAGCCTAGCACCACAGCTGTGTAGTTTTTTATGTGTATAATGAGATTGTCATTCCAGTGGCCTGTATTTAAAAAAAAGCAAAAAGGAACCAGGAACATTAAATTACAATGAAGCTTTCATTCCCTTCATGTTAACAAAGCAGACTGGCTGTTAGCAAGGCTCTATGCATCAGTGAAGAACGAGCTGCCCTGGGGGACTATGTAAACATGGAATACAAATCCAGCTGTGCCCAGGGATGGAAAACTGACATGTGTTTCAAGTGATGACGGATTGATGCTGGCAGGAAACACATTCCTTGTGTGGAGCTTTGTACTTTTTGGAGAAGTAGCACAATTAACTAATTGTTTTAAATAAAATGAAAAAAGTGAGCTCTAGCAGTTTTGATTGCATTGTAATTTCATGTATTGTATGCTTCTTGTTATGATATATAACTGAGATAGGAAAGTGCAAATGTGCTATTTTCATGAAACTGGAAATGAGTGCAGTTTGAGAGATGCACTGTTAACCAGTAGCCTATTAAAACTTCTTTGTGACTCAAATTTCAACCTCTCTGAAAATGATCTGTTAATGCATTGTAGGACTGTCCTTATTTTATTCCCTTTCTCTGTCTTTATTTCTTCTTTCAGATAAAATTCGTTAACATTTTTCATTACTGACTATAATCTTCAAAGAAATTTTAGTTTCTATTTGGAAAGAAGTTACATTACCCAGCCCCCACAACAAACGTAGTCTGATGGAGCTTTATAATTTACTTGCTCTTCTTATCAGGTGTCCACCAAATCTGTCCACCTCCCAAGGGAGTAGAGTTACTTAACTTTAGTATATGTTCTACAGGTTTTATGAGGAATGTTCTTTTCCCATAGTTTTATTCATAAAAATATCAAAATTCATAAATATCAAAAAAAATAGCATCAGTTTTGAAATTTGGCAGGCAGGTCTTTCCTAAGAACAGGAATCATCAATTTTGCACTTCAATATCTGTTTAAGCATCCCTTCAAAGTTTCCAAGCTTTTTTATTTCCACTGATATCATACAAATGTCAGCTGAGCATGACTGGAATTTGTGATGGAATGGTTCCTGCAAGTGTAACTACAGCAATGTAAAGAGGGCAGTACTCCGATGATGTATTAAAAAGTTTCTAAGATACAGAGAGACTCTTAAATTATTTTGAACTGGGTTAAAATACTTCTTTTTTCAAATATTGGTCTAACATTTGTTGATTTAAAGTTCTAATGCATTTTAAACTGAGGTTTAAACTGTTGCACATATCCCAGACATTAAACTTCACTGGACAGTGAAGGTCTCCAGCTAATCTATTAATTTGAGTAACATAAATTTGAGTAACCAACATTAGACTTATACTAGATTTTTATTTATAAAGTAATTATATTCCCACATAGAAAATATTCACATATACTCTTACTTTGCTTGTAATAATTTATTGTGCTAAGTTCTGTTTTCCCTAATTCCATATAAAATTCATAGACTTCCTTAATTTATGAAGTGCTGTGCTTCCTTTGTCTTTAACAGAGTCACTGAGAATAACTGCCCTTTTGAATACTTATTCTGTGCAGTGCAGTCAGGCTGGCTGAAGTTTCTTGTTTTACTTCAGTTTACATCTCTGCTTGTATTTTTAGTTCAAATCCACGCCGAGTAAAAATGTGTCAGTGGTGGGCTGGATGGTGATGATGGCAGATGATCCTGAGCATCCTGATCTCTTCTTATTGACCGATTCTGAGAAGGGTAAGCAATTCTAGCACCAAGGGTGCAGTGATTCACAGAATAAACATTTGCTTTGAGGTATTCATAAGCAACCAAATGAAATTTGAAATATGTTACCTTTCACTTATTCAACTGCTCTCCAACATACCATGTTTGCCTTTAGAATGCTGTGGGAACAATTGTGGAGAATCCTTAGTCTTCATTAAGTTCTAAGAACTTACTTGTGGTTTTTATTGGAAATACTAATTGCATTCTTTTAAACTATATTTAGACCATTCAGACATTTTCATGTATGTGAAAATGTAAGCAACAATAATAAAAAAAATTTCAATGTTCAGCTAATACTAGGTGCTTGACCAGTCCTCTCTCTTCTCCAAATGAAAAACAAAACCAAAATGAAAACATCTGTTCAAATGTAGTTCTATTACCAAGAAAAAAACAACCCTAAGAGATCTTGACTGTTTTGCAGAGAAGTCTTGACTTCTGTTACTCCAACATAACACCCTGGTTTCAGTTTAAACTGTGAAGAAATTGTTACTTTTCCATAGCACTTCAAGCTATGCAGAAAAAGCATCATTTGAAGTTCTAATAAAGGAGCTTAACATTATTTATTGCTTTGCCTACTTCAAGTCTTTCTACATTTTATTTCCAAGCATCTGTTCTAGCACCACTGGTCTATGGTGTAAATCATGAATGCTTGTCAGCTTAAATTCAGCAAAAGCAACCTGAAATGTTTTTGTAACACTTGGCCTTTCTGAACCCAACAAGCACTGTGTAACACCAGACACTGAAAATACTAGTCTGAAATGTATCTGTTTACAAACAATTTTCAATTATTTTTGGACATAGTATTTCAGTGTTTCTTGCACTTCATTAAGAAATAAGAAATTATATTATTGACAAATTGCAATAATGGCAATGAACAAAAGCGTTTTTGTTGTATGGTTTTGAGAAATGTTTTGTTCTTTCCTAGTTGACACTGGTGTTAATTGAAATCTAGAATGTTGAAAAGGAAGGCAGGCAAGCTGAAACTTCTCTCTTGTACTAGGTCAAATAATAATAAAGTGGCACCTATGCCAGTCAAGGTGTAATGTTATAAGAACCTTCTGCTATTAAATCTTTTAGCAGTGTTTTAATTTAGAGTTAAGTTGAATACATGTAGGTTTTAAGTGTAGTATTTTTTGTGTTTCTTTCATCTTTTTTCTTCTACTTTTCTTACTTAGGAAATTCATATAAGTTTCAAGCTGGAAACAGAGTGAATGCAATGCTCTGGTTTAAACACCTGAGTACTGCATGCCAAAGCAACAGACAACAGGTGAGAACAAGTTGTTGAAAAGAAATATGAGCTGTTAGGAGCTCAGATAGATCTTCAGTATGATTCAGCTGCAACTGATTGCTTTGTATGAAGAGCAATCTACTCTGAGCAGCCTGTGTATTGATTGTACATGCTTATTGATTTGCCCCAGCTTTCCTGTTTGTCCATATGCGAACAAGTGCTCAGAGCTTCTGTGGTAATTAAGAAAGACTTGGGCCTATCTTGAGCCTAATTTAAAGCAATTGGGGAAATGGAAGAAATGTTCTAAAATATCTGTCCAAGTGGCAGTATTTTTGTTTTTCCCCATTTTTAAGAGACTATTTTACAGTTATAGAAAAAGCTGTAAACCATAGCATTCAGTAATTCCACATAACTTTCTCATAGTGCCATATTATCAGGTCTTGGGCATCCATGTTTTCTGTTGTTTATATGTATTTTAAAAAAAAACAAAGAAAGCACATTCTAGTGCTGGGTACATTTGGCAAACTTTGAAAGCAAAAGTAGAATTTTCCATGAATCAAAAAGGAAGATAAGACCACTCTAAACCCTTTTAAATTTTGTTCCTTTATAAATTTGTACTGACCTTTTTAATCAGCAAAATCCTTGTTAAGTTGCCACTTTGTCATCATGAAATCTCCTTTTTCCTTTGCACGTTTGTTTATGGAATTCACAGCGGAAAAGTGTGACTGAATTTTAAGGGGCAACAGAAGGACCTTTCCAGATCTTTCTGGGATTTCTTGTTCAGCTCTGCCTTTGAGAGAAATCTAAGGAGTAAGGAGGGTTGCAAAAGCTTTCTTGAAAGTATTTGAGACAGTGCAAAGAAGAGGAAATTGTCTTGCTGGCTGGAGAATGTGGAAATAGTAGCAAATAGTGGCAAAGAGTTTGCAAGAAAGTAGTGACTTCCATTCAATCCTGAAAACTGCCCTCTGAGGACAGCTTCCTTTCAATAAGGCTTAACAATACTATTTAATGCAAACTTGTTTAAAGCATTCAGCCCCAAGCCTGTGCAAAAAAGCAGCAGGCTTATGGATCTTGGCGGGGCTTCTTGTGGAAAATATGACAACAAAGTGAAGATAAGTGTAGGAGATTTTTTTTACTTTTTGAAGGAGGGGAGGATTAATGAAAAAAAAGACCTACTATCAAAAGGCCAAAAAGCCCGCTACCATAATTTGTTGCATATTATGTTTTCTGGCATGTTGTGTACTAGTACTATATGGGTTCTTGCAGGATAGCTGCTCCCATAGAAGAAGCAGGGCTTCTTACAAACATTAGTTTACAAAGATTAGTTTAATTAATGAGTAAAAATAAAAAAAAATCTTGTAACATTTTTCTCTTTATTGTGATTTGACTCCCAAGTAGTACTTTCTCTAGAGACATCCCTTATGGTAGTGTTTAAAATGGAAGATCTTCCTTGCTTTTTAGCAATAGGACTGCCTAAGACTGGATGTTTAAATGTACTTTTGATAAAATATAGACATCTACCCAGTTGAATAATATTGGGAACTATTTTAACAGTGTTGGTTTTTTTTAACAGTGGAGCTTTAGCCCAGTTGATCATTCTTGCTTCTGCAGGTAAATGGTAAATTCAAAGCAAGAAATGCCTGCTTCAAATGTGACCAAAATGGGTATTTACTGACAGTCATGAGGAATGTGGTGGCTCTTTAATAACCTGAGTAAATAAGGGATGTTGCTGTCACGCAAATTCCTGATGGGGAGAAAATCGGACTATAAGCTAATGTAATGCAAACTAGCTTTAATCTTCATGAAAGGGAGTGATGTCTGGAGCAGGCATTCAGGTTTCCTATGGGAAAAGCGCAGGCAAGTGTTTATGCCTCGTTTTTTTAAATTAGTCTTAAAAATACTAGAGGGCCTACATCAATCACTGACCTGTGTGCCAAGAATTCTCTAGCTGGGACTCAAGTGAGAAGGTTCTGCTTGTGTAGCTTGGTGCTGAGATTTATCATGTTAAGGTTGTCTTGCTGACAAGTTAAATCTTAAATGTCATCAAAATTAATAAGATCTAAGGTCATATAATAAAATCATAAACCACACGGCAGTTTAATATTTTGGTTATACCTGGGTTTTCCACAGCTCTAAGTATACTTGTACTGCTGAATGATAGTTGCACTCCTCATTCCCTTTTTTTGAGACAGAATGAGTGTTAATGATGTGCATTTAAACAGGTGTCTAATTTCTGAAATAGTGGAATGTAAGTAGCTACTACCCAAAGTAAAATCTGCTATCATTTATATTTTTGTTTTCAGGTTCCTGCCAACTTGATGACCTTTGAATAGTAGTCTAATTCAAAACAAAAAAAAGAATACTTTGAATCATCTCACATTTGAGAGCAAGGTCCTGATGAAAAATGTGCCAGCTGTATTCTGTGCCAGAACAGAGCCTGTCAACTCAATCTCTGAACTCTGGAGCCCTGAACAAAATCACTAATGGCTGGGGAGTAGAGTCCCCCGTATTAAAAATGGAGTTGCAACATGAATTGCCATGGACCATGCTTCGTTATATTCTCTGAACTGACCTGTGGAAACCACTGCCTTAAAGAGTGAAAGGAAAAACAACATGAAACACCAAATAGTGTGTGTGAAATTTCTGGCGGTGCTGTGCTTGAGTTAAATAGATTGTATTTAGTTTGAGTTTCTTTTAACTTTATACTAATTTTGAAAATAACTCACATTTTTAGGTGTTCTTAAGAAAGCAAGTAAACTAGTATTTAAAAGTTGTATCAAAAGCTACTTATGAACTGGGTAAAAGAGGTACTTCACATTATAGAGATGTTGTTTAGACTATACCAGGAGTTCTCAATAGGAGTCTGTCCCAGGCACACTTAGCCTGGAGCAACGTTATTTCTATCAGACCTACAATATCAGAAATGTAACAACTGCAAGTTTAAAATAGCAGTAAGCTTACAAACCTTAGTACTGTATGGGAGTTGTATTCCCTGTGAGTGGCACAAAGACTGAGCACTTAACACACCAAAAATCTTTTTGGTATGTTGTTACCTAATTCCTGGTTAAAAACATAGCTCATGTGTTTCGGATGATCACTGTGTGTAGAAGAGACAAAATTGAAAGCACCGTTGGGTCAGAACTGTTTTCTTCCCATTTGTTTCTACACCTGTCACTCTCCTACATACAAAGGTTAAATGACAAAAACACCCCAAGACCTAGATATAGTTCTTGGAGACATTTTGCTTCTCTGGGTATTTGTTAATTATCCGTTAGGGACCACTAACGGATATTATGACGTTTCATAATATCACTTAAAAGTTCTGTTACAAAAAGATAGAGGCACAATTTCAAGCTTTCATGTTCTTGTTTGGCAATAATTGATTTCATTGTCTGTCTTGGTCAAAATAGTTGACATTGTGAGGTAATGATAACATGGCCTAAAGCAGACCTTACATACTGAAGTTCTTTTGATCTTCAGGCAAATAATTTATTAGAAGGTAGGATAACCTAACCTAAGGAGAGAAAAGGTGTGGGAATATCAAAATTCCATCCTTGACAGGAATAGTTCTTGCTCACTGAAATTACTCACAGAGAAAAACATTGTGGTTGTAAAAAGGGAGCCATGCTTTATATGTGTGTTTTATGCTAAAGACTTCGATTCTTGGTTTATTTGGGTTTCCTTGATGTCACCTAGATATAATTTCCTGGATGATTAATCTTTCTTTAATCTTCAAAAATATGATCTTTGTAAAGCAAGGAAACTTTGTCCAAAATATGACTCCGATATCAGAACTTTGAAGTCTGTGAAAAAGTAGTAACTGTTCCATTGACATTGTGGTTTAGTGGCCATAAATACGCTTGCAGATTCCACCATGAATACTCCTTTTTAAAAAGAAGCAAGCTACCTACCAGTCTGTGGCAGAGTTCTCTGACTGTCAATAAAGGTTTCTACAAGTAGTTATTATTTTGAAAATGTACAGTTTGTTTATTGCATCTGAGTAGAAGCCTATAAATTCACTTTT
>JAOXNG010000004.1:1974499-1985284 GCA_028566535.1 Scolopax minor
TAGAAGGCCACTAGGTTAGTCAGGCAGGACCTGCCCCTAGTAAAGCCATGTTGGCTGTCCTGAATCACCCCTTTGTCTTCCATGTGCCCAAGTATGGCATCTAGAAGGATCTGTTCCATGATCTTCCCAGGCACAGAGTGAGGCTGACAGGTCGGTATTTCCCAGGGTCCTCCTTTCTACCGTTTTTTAAAATGTGATGTTACCTTTCTTCCAGTCTGCAGGGACTTGACCTGACTGCCATGACTTTTCAAATATCATGGAAGGTAGCTTTGCAATCTCATCAGCGACTTTCTTCAGGAATCTGGGATGTATTTCATTGGGTCCTATGCCCTTGTATATCTTCACATTCCTTAGATGATCACATACCATGTTTTCAGTTATAGTGGGATGGACTTTGTCACCTGGGTCCTCAACTTGTGGGCCATCAACACGAGAGCTAGAGGAAAGGAGGAAGACTGAGGCAAAAAAGTTGTTAACTTCCGCCTTCTCCTCATCCGTTGATACAAGTTCCCCACTGCTGCTCCTTAGGGGGGTATGTTTTCTTTAACCTTCCTTTTCTGGTTAATGTACCTGTAGAAGCCTTTCTTGTTTTTCTTTACATCCCCTGACAAGTTCAGTTCTAACTGTGCTTTGGCCTTCCTGACCTCATCCCTACACAGCTGGGCAACATCCCAGGATGCCTGTCCCTTCTTCCATTTCCTGTGTAGCCCCATCTTGCTCTGTAGCTTGACCAGCAGGTCCCAGCTCAACCATGGTGGTCTCTTGCCTTCCTTGCCCAATTTCCTATATGTAGGGATTGATATAATTTATGCTCTATAGAGAGCATCCTTAAAGATCTGCCAGCTTTGTTCCATTCCATTGTCCCTAA
Source organism: Scolopax minor (assembly GCA_028566535.1). Lineage (NCBI taxonomy): Eukaryota > Metazoa > Chordata > Aves > Charadriiformes > Scolopacidae > Scolopax > Scolopax minor. Next base: position 1,975,368 of record JAOXNG010000004.1, read on the forward strand.
GGGTAGTTTCCCATGGGGTCCTATTTACTAACTCCTTGAAGAGCTGAAAGTTTGCTTTCTTAAAATTTAGAGTCCTAACTATGCTTCTCATGTGCTCCAGTCCATCCTACTTCCTTCTACCCACACTAGCTGTGCCTTTTCTTGCTTTGTCCATCTCCTTAGCAATGGCACCTGTCTGCTAAGGAAGAGACACGGGATGATGTGCAGACACTTTGGGATGAAGTCAGTGTACCAAGAACAGCAGACCAAGACCCTGAACTTGCACAGGAGGATGCAAATGAAACTCTGGCAGAGCTTAGGGCAGTGGTTAAGGTAAGGGTGTTTTTCTCAGCTGTTGCTGTTGAGAGGGGTTGTTCTTGTTTTCAGGTGCTTTAAGTAACCCTTTCATTGCTCTGATATGTAGTTTTTTAAAAGTGACTGACAAATAAATGACTGGCATGGGCTCAGAGCTATACTTTTTCCCCTTTGCTCTTGTTTCTGGTTGTGCTCCACTGGTATGTCAAGCTATTGTGGAAATAAGACTGACCGTTTCAGCACTTTAGAGATCAAACTTTGGCCCTTCTTCACTTCTCTGCTTTGCCTCCATTCACAGTTCTGAGGGTTACTGGGAGTAACTGGAAGTTATTGTGGGGCAGTTATTGGCATGCAGGTAATTACCGGGAAGTTACTGGGTCGCTCGATCCTCTTCTTGAGGAGAGTGGGCTTGGGAGGATTGCATTTTAGGCTGTGATTTGAGGCACTGAGTGGCACTGGTGTTGCAGGTTTGCTTCCTGTAGTGATTAATGATGAGTCTAACAGGGCCTGCAGCATGGCATTTTGCAAGTGCTTCACTCTGGGTTCATTTGGGATTTGTTCAGCCACAGAATACATTGCAGAGCTGGAAATGGGAGTCTGCCTGCGAGGTTTTGGACAACCACAGCTCCTCACACATCGGAGCTGACTTAAATGTTCCCCTGCAAGTATTAAACTATGTGAGTTTCAAAGCATAGGAATTATCTAACTGGATCAGAGAAGTCTTGGGCACATTTTCTGTCTCTGGCTGTGAAGTCTCTTATAGTCTTTAGAAGAGATTACAAGAACTTCTATTAAGAAAGATTGTGGGATGAAAAAATAGTCCTGTCTATAGGCATTAGGGGGGAGAAAATGCATCAGTCAGCTAGGACAAGAATCCTTTCCCTGATTCTTGTTTATCTCTTGGCCTTAGGGTTTTGTAGCACTTAGAGCATCACCAAGCTGCATTTCCTCTCTGCCAGTTTTCACTGCTCGTGTTTTCCGTTTCAGTGCTGGTGGTCTTAATTATGTGAATCAGGAGGAAGAATAGCTACTGCCTTAATTCCTGCCTCTCACAGCACTCTCTTGGGTACCCTGTCTCACTTGCCTCTTCTTTTTTGAACAAAGAAGAATAAATTGAACACCCCTTTCTTTTTAATTATTTCCATCCCAGCTTTTTCCAGTGCTAGCAGACGTTTTTAGTGTCCACCTTTGCAACCTGTCTGTTTCTGCTTTGCTGTAGAGTGGCAATGACACTGCTTGTCCCATGACAAGGATAACCTAATTCTGGAACAGCTATGGTTGGGAAAGGTGAATTGCTGCTTGTCTGTCATTCCACTATTTTTCTCCTCCATGCTGGATTAACAAATACAAACATTGGCTCTAGTCCCTGTCTATGGCTGAGACACGGGTGATTACCCCTGGAAGTTAAGTTTAATTTGTATTCTTAAGCAAAAATGCAGATGGACTTCCTCTGACTCAATTCCAGCTCCCTTGCAGAAACTCCCTCTGTCATTGCCACCGCTTGTTCTGCGTGGGGCTGGTGAGAAATGAGCCAGCTGTTGATTCTTTGCTAAGATAAGACATGGTAATTTGTGTCTTGTAATAATCTGTCACTCTTTTCAGCTTGCTGTGCAGGAGAGGCTGCCCTTTGGCCAAGGTTGTGAGTAACTAATCTTTTTGGTGGGTTTTTGTTTTGATTTTGTTTTTTTTAATCACCCACTTGCTGACATTCCAGTTGCTTGTGGACTTTGAGAGATAATAGATCAGGGCAGCTAATGAACCAAGTGTACACTAATCACGCCCTCTCTTGAGTTTTTTATATACATTTGCAGACACCTCATTCTCTTGGAGAGTCCTCAGTGCCTGCTGTCTTATTCAAGTCAGTGGAAGACTTTTACACCTCCTTTACCTACTCCAAGCAACCAGCAGAAATGAGCCAAGATGACCCTGGTCAGATAGAAAGATTTTCCAACAAGGCCCATCACCGTGAAGCTGTACATCCCTCTGTTCTACTTATGGCAATACCGTTTATGCTGGACAACCATAACAGTACGAATAGATTTGTCAGTAAAATTTAACACAGCAGAAAGCTGAGCAGTCTGTTGCTGTGCTATGAGTCTTTCACTCGCTGTTGGGTATTCTAGGACTGGTGCTGCTTCTTTGCTAGAACAGATGAAAATGTTGGTATTTCTGTGGAATGGAGATGTGATGATATTAAATGGCTGGATGCACTGCATCGGTTTGACCTTTGTGTGCAGTAAAATGATTTTCTAAATTTTTAATGGGGACAAATGAATTGAGGGTTATTTTTCTGTTGATTTTTGTGTTCTTTTCTAGGCTTTCTACTACTTTCATGCAGAAGTCTTTGCTTCTCCTCTCCGTACGTTAGCCTGTGTTCATTTCATACTTAGAGTCTCTCAATCATAAGGGTCAAAAACATTTTTTTTTTTAACTTTGTAAGGTCCCTGGGTGAGTGTTCAACTTCTGTCTCCCAAATGAAGAAAGAATTCACAACATCCATGTGAGAGTTGCTTAATCTGTGAGGTACATTGACTTGCCAAAGGCAGTGTCTGTTTGTGCCTTGGAACAGAGGTGTCTGATGTCTGTCTGGAGCAGAGGCCCAGTTCTCCAGACAGAAGCTACTCAATTCATATCTGATTTCCCACCTCTGGGGAGAAAGGGGTGAGGACTGGGAGGAGAGGGAGAGAGGCTCTTGGATTGCATTGTGTCAGGCTCATCAAATAGGTGTGCAGTAGAAAGTCCTCTTGCCATGACCTGGTAAGATCCAAGCAAAAGGAATTTGAATCTAAACTGGAGCTCTTTAGGAGTTGTCAGTGCAGATCACATCTATCTTTTCTGTTTCCCTCCTTATGCAGATGAAGAGGAAATGAAGAACACAGACCTTCCTGAGGACCTTGCTGTTGGCCTGTGCAGTGCCAGTGGTCTATCTGACCAAAGGCCCTCTCAGAAACTGTACGTCCCTCCTACCACACTGTCTGCAGTGTTGGCAGCTGCACGCTTAGCCACTTCCACTGACTACTTCCAGTGGCCCCCAAGCCTGAAACAGAAGGTGTGAGAAGAGGGGACAAGCTGGAGCTGGAGAAACTGCTGAGGAAGGCTGTCCAGAGCAGCAAAGGCTCTCTGTAGGACTGTGGTGTCATTTTTGTTGTTGTTGTTGTTTTTCAGAAGTGTTTAATGCCTTAAAAAACTTGACTCTGACATCTCAGATGTGCCCAGTACATGTGATAGATGTTACTTGTACTTTCAGGAAAATAGTTTGGGTTTGTTATACTGCTGCTACACTAATTTATTGTTCTTTAATGGTTCAAGAGAACACCTACATGTCACATTGTGTTATATATCCTTAAAGTTTAGAAGAGGGAAACTGGCTGTCTATCCCTCCCTCCTTCAGTGCAGAAGCAGTTTTGACATTGTTGGGGGGGGGGTGTGTGTTTTTGTTTTTTAACACCATGGATGTCTACACATGCCTTTCTGTTAGGAGAGATCGTTGTGTCCCAGCTCAAGCCTCAGCCTGTGTAAATGCTGGTAATTTGCAAAAAGAAACCTCCTTCCCCAAGAAAAAACCTCTCTGATTTTGTTGATGAATTAGGATGCCATATATATGAAGCGTCAGGAATCCCATGGGACAGGTATAGCATGACATCTTATAAACAATCCAATGAGAGAAAGCTTGACGCTTGATGTTGGCCATGTTTATGTAGTTCCTTGCCCATGGCAAGAAATCCTCTTGGGCTTGAGTTTATTAATGCAGAGAAGTGCCCTAGTTACGAATGCTGCCATTCAGCAACAGCTGGTTGGCTGGTGCCTGGACTGTTCCTCACGTCTTCAGGGCCTTGAAGGGCCACTCTGTGACCATCTGCATACATGCCAGAGGTACACTTTGCTGCAAACCACCCAGAAGAGCTTGAGATAGGGTTTAAGATTAATACTGGAATGGATAAAAGCCCAACATAAGAAGTTTATTGCCATTTAGGGCAAGTAAGCTTGTATACATTCCTTAATTTGCTTTAATGAACTAATGGCAATAGCCATCTGCTCTGATTAAGTGAATCAGTTACAAGAGCTGCTTGAACTCATCTCGTATTTTCTCAGTAGTCTTAGGTTTTGCATTGTAAGAACCCTTCTCAGAGAGATATTTCCATCTCTCCTGGTTGAAAACATCTAGTACAAAAGTTTTCCTGTGAAAAATTATGTGTTCTCCACTTCCAGGTTGGGATTAAGATTAAAGGAACAGGGGAGCTGCTCAACATCAAAGTCACAGTTGTTTTAGTTTGCCTTTCAATAGCTATTAAAGAGCCAAAGCTCCTAGTCGTTTCTTTAAAATCTTTGAAAATCCATACTTAAATCAATTTTGTAAATGGACTTCATAGCCTACAAACATTTTTCTATACCAATGAGAAAATATAGGAGTATATAATAACATTGTAAGTAGGTAATAACAGAATAAATCTGTAACCGCTTCTTAATTCATTTTGAATGGTCAAATTTACACTTTGATTAATTATTTTTCTATCATTCCCATATATTTTTTGCTTTATTTCATTGTGTAAATATTACAATTTATTTTTACATATTTATACACAAATTATATGTAAATTTAACAACTTTTATTCTTAGTAGGAAAGAGATACCTGGCAGCCACAGTTATGTAGGAAATGGAAGTAAAGTCTTAAAGGCTTCATTTTATTTCTGTCTCTGTTAGTAGCCTGCAAAATGTTGTATGAGTTGCTTTCTGTGCCTTATTTGTCATTCTCTGATAAACAGGGATAACTTTTAATTCCTCTTTAAAGTACTTTTCTATACTGCTTATCAAGAAACTATGAGGAAAATGTCTTAGTTGCATTTCTTTTCTGTGTGGGCTTTGCATCTCTTCTGTATCCAGAATGTTGGAGAAACTGAATGATAACTAGATCCCTGAAAAATTAAGGCAATATGTAAGCTAGTCTCGGAGGTACTCATTTTAGTGAAAAAGGTGGAAAATAACCTTAATCATCTGACCCTCAAAATATAATTTCTTGGTAATTCTTGATTCTTGCTAGACCACGATAAGGACACAATACAATCAATACATCACTGGTGACAGTTTGGAGTTTTCCAGTGTGCTGTAACAATTTACAGAATAACAAATATTAAGAGCCCAGAGCTATATTTCTAAAAAAATTTAATTTATTACAAAATCTATAATGAATATAGAGAGGAATGCAATTTATTATTTTTTTATTCTATTTTGTCAGGAAAAATAAGTGGTGACACTAACAACTGATTCTCATTGCATTATTCAAAATTTATTTCTCTGGACAATAGCTTCTGTAGTCTGGGTTTCTGTTACTGCATGTAAATTATTTATTAATCTTTCTTGAATATGAGCTTTTAAGAATCTAAATCACACATGCATAATACATATACAACAATACTCAAATGGCAGATTTATTGCCTGCATTACATAAAAGAAATTAAATTTATGCACTGTGTGTATTGAAATTGTAACAAGCAATATTCTGCTTCAGGGCAGTTAATGTAAAGTCAGATCTCAATAGAAAGGAGTTCTTGATTGTGTCAGTTCATCACCTTGAAAACATGAAATTAGAAAACTTTTTTAATATATTTTTTTCATATTTGATTAGATTGCAAATAATTTGGGACACCCTTTACCTATAAGTTTCACAGTACAACTGATTTCAGGTGGAGTCAATAGATGCCACCACGGAAAACATAATTCATGCTATGGTCCCTTGGCTTTGAAGGGACCTTAAAGATCATCTAGTCCAAACCCTCTGCCATTGGTAGGAGCATCTTCCACTAGATCAGGCTGCTCAAAGCCAAGTCCAACTACACCTTGAACACTTCCAATATTGGGATATCTACAACTTCTATGGAAACCTGTCCCATTGACTCACCACCCTCATAAAAAATTCCTTCCTTCCATCCCATCTAAATCTAATTTAATTGGTTTAAAATCATTCCCCTTGTCTGTCTCTGCAGTTCCTGGTAATAAGTCTTTGTCCATCTTTCTTAAAGGCCCCATTATACATTAAAAGTCTGCAATAAGGTCTCCCTGAAGCCTTCTCTTTCCCAAGATGAGGAACCTCAAGTCTCTCAGCTTGTCTGTATATTGAAGATCTTCTTACCCTCTGATCATTTTTGTGACCCTCCTCTTGACCAACTGTAACAACTATGACTTCCTTGAACTAATGTTCATAATACAAGTTTTATTTACAGATTTACAGGTAGAACATATAAAAATGAATTTCATAAAAGTATGTTTCCTTCCATAGTCACAGACTACATATGAGGAAAATGGAAACTGGAAATATGAAGAAACCTGTTAAAAAAAAGTGTTTATCTTCACTCTAAGATGTAAAACTGTGGTAAACTGTTGTTTGTTAGTTCTGAGTTCTACTGTGTTGAAACTACTTTAAAAATAATATTACTCATGTAATTTTGCAGAATCAGCCACTGAAAAGGAGTTAAATATATAATGTAGCAATCTATACAGTTGATGTTATTAGCAAACCAGTGAAAGCTGATAGACTTACTACTGGCTTCTTGTCTGAGAAATATTTTGCATTGAAAATCTTCCGATGCAAATCACTGTAACATCAGTTAAGGCAGTTGCCTGGCTGAGCTTTTAGCAAACTACATAAAAATCTTGATGTATTGCTAACTATATAATGAAGCAAACATTAGATGATCATTCAGGTCATGAATAAAAGCTACTTGAAAAAATTTAATGCCAAAGTTGAATTTTAAATTGCTCCTGGGATGATTAATACCTGGAAGAAGGTATGAGACTATTTGGTGTTTTAGAAGGCCCTTAAAAATAACATCAGTATATGAAACCTAATTAAATTTCTATATTTTCTCCTCATTGCCAGTTCATCTTTCCAGTTCTAACACGATGCTTTTTCTTTGCTGAGTTCTTGAAAACATCCATTGCTGAAGAGTTTGCACTTGTCCTAAATGAGACAGACTTTTTTCTTTAGGAAAGCAGCTACAAAAAGCAAGCCAGTTAATTATAACTCAAAATGGAAGGGTACAATAAAACTTTTCTGTTTTCACAACTACACTAGACAGCTTCTCTCCTATTGCTATAAAAAAGAAAGTGTACAGGGATAGAGACTTATCTGTTTATCTTATTAAAAGAGACATGTTTTGGACAGAATTCATAATTAGGAACCCATTTGAAAAAAAATTCCTGCGTTCACATATGAGAAATGGACATTAAACCACCCATATATTGTCTTGCTGATAAAGACATATTTTTTAAAATAGTAAGCATCAAACCTATTAAATGTACCAGAAGATGAGGATTAAGCTGGTGACAACTAATTTTTGTAGCCCTATTGAACGTCAAGCCAGTAGATAAATTTGTGAGCTAGGTTTGTGTAGTCATGGTCAGGACCCGAGCCTAAAACATTTACTGTACTAAAACAGGAAGGAATTCGTTTATCAGGTGATATTTCATTAGACCCAGAAGCAACCCTGTCTCTGCAGAGCACTTTCATTGCAAAAGATCACATATTTCAGAGATCATATATTTCAAACACCAAAACAGCTAATGTCAGTGTGACGAAAAACTTCAGCTAATTACACAATAATACAATCCTTAAGAGAGAAAAATAATTAGAAATACTAATAATCGGAAACACTAAATACATGGATTTCTTAAGGAAAATGCTTGTACAAGTGGATCAGCATACTAGTTGTCAGTATACCATACAAGGTTAGTATCCTGCAGCAGTACAGTGAAGTTCCCACTGACTGGAAAATGGAAAGCGTAACTATCATTTTTTAAAAAGCAAAAAAATGAAGACCCACAGAACTACAGGCTGGTCAGTCTCAAGGTTGCAAGATCTTGGAGCAGATCCTCCTGGAATCTTATTGGTGACAGCCAACATGGCTTCATTAGAGGTGAATAGTGCCTGACAAATTTGGTGGCCTTTTTGGATGATGTTACGGTCTATGGATAAGGGAAGAGCAACAGACAACATCTACCTGGACTTGTGCAAAGCACTTGACACTGCACAAGTCATTCTTTCTGTATTGGAGAGACAAGAATTTAATGGATGGACCACTTGGTGGATAAGAAATTGGCTGGATGGCCACACTCAAAGAGTTGCAGTCAATGGCTCAATGTCCCAAGTGCCGACCACTGACAAGTGGAGTTCCTCAGAGGTTCGTATTGTGACCAGTTCTAAAATGGTCAGACTTCTGGTGAATTCTTAATAACCACAAATCCTCTTGGATCCTCCTGGATAATGAGTATCTTTTTGTAAGAATACAATGAGTACTTTTAACATCATTATTGGCAACATGGAAAGTGGGATTAAGTGCACCCTCAGTAAGTTTGCAGGCAACACCAAGCTATGTGGAGCAGTTGACTCACTGGAGCATGACATCAAGAACCTACACCTTCAAATTATTGTATAAAGTAATGAACCAAAAGTGAGGTAACAGACTTTTTTTCCCAAAAAATATATTATGTCTTCAAAGAGAAAAAGAGTTCCCTTATGGTTTATCATTAAGAACATGCTAATTGCTAAATTATTCTTATCTTAATACACTCCCTGAAATTCAGGCAGAAATAACACTCTCTTGTGGAGATGGAGGAAGCAAATCTGAAATCAAATATACCCTAGTGATTAAGTACTGATTCCAGATGGCTACAAGCCAAATGATAACCTCAGAAAAAGTTTGGATAAATTAATTAAAATAAACATCTTAATATCCATTGAATAGTATTCTGCTGACTTTGCTCTAGTATTCTCTTGGCAAACAACTTGAGCTATTAAGATTAAAGCCAAATATCACTTCCTCCTTTATTTGACATATCATTTTGGGCACTGCATTTACTGGATGTTCAATATAAAGTAAAAAGGAATTACTGCAGGTTTAAGGTGGGCTTAAACAGAGCGTTAGCACCTGTATTTAAAACTAAGATCCAACATCTTCCTGCTGCAACAGTAACAAAATCTACCACTTGCCTAAAAAAATTTGGCATCTATGTTTTGTATCATAGAGTTCTCTGTTTACTTATATTCAGGTTTCTGTGCATGTTAGCCCTGATTTAAACTCCTTCACAAACTGAGCATCAGGAAGGTTTGTGCCCATTGTCTATTCAGAGGCCGCGGTGGTTTACGCTTTTCTGAAAAAGCTTCTGTCTGGAAGCCCTCAGTCTAAACCCACAAGTATTCCATTTAAAACCAATACTTTTCATCACTCTTTGAAAAAAATCCCTCTCCAGCTTTCTTCTAGACCCATTTCAAATACTGGAAGGCTGCTATAAGATCTCCCTAGAGCCTTCTGTTCCCCAGGCTGAGCAACCTCAGCTCTCTGCCTGTCTTTCAGAGAAGCAGTGCTCCAGCCCTCTGATCATTTCCATGGCCCTCCTCTAGACTTTCTCCATGAAGTCCATGTCTTTGTACCGAGGACTCCAAAGCTGGATGCAGTACTCCAGGTGGGGTCTCACCAGAGCAGATCAGAGGGGCAGAATTATCCCCCTTGACCTGCTGACCACACTTCTTCTGATGAAGCCCAGGATGTGGTTGGCTTTCTGGGCTGCGAGTGCACATTGATGGTTCATGTTGAGCTCCTCATCCACCAACACTCCCAAGTCCTTCTCC
>JAOXNG010000004.1:3502325-3518550 GCA_028566535.1 Scolopax minor
AAAAGGCTTTAGTTTAGAGATTAGCAGAAGCCTTTTGAAAGGCCAGAAAGACTTCAACAGCTGGATCTTCCTCATCCCCTGTGAAACCCATGGACTCTTTGGCCCTTCTGCTGATACTCACTGTCCATAAACCCTGGACGGGATACCATTTATCACTGCGCAACTCATGAAAGAGCGGAGGGTGTCAGAAAGTGGCATAAGGCTGGTTGCTTTTTCCCTTGCTTAGTCTCCAGTGAGTGATTGAGAAGATGATCCTACTTACTTCTAAGCGCCAGCTACTTCTGGTTTTGCTTCACTGACCATAAATTTTCTGTCCTTGAGGGTAACTGCACAAACCATGGGATACGGAGAAACAACATTCACCTGAGAAGCCTTAGAAAAAACAATGTTTCTTTATATAACATTCTGTAACTGTAGATTCTCCCACTACTGCTAATGACATTAAAATATAAACCACAAGTCTCTTAAATTCTGCCTCTCATGGTCCCAACTTTTTCCTCCCTTATCTGTGAAGCTGTTTTGCCATGCTTCCTCTCCCTCAAGCATGAGTGCGAGGGCAGCTTTGTGACAAGGGCTGTGACTGCGCACACTGCATCAAATACTAGGTCCATCGCTACATTAACATAGAGTATTACAATTTAAGCAACATTAATATTCAATCTGCTCAAAAGATAGAAAATGTCAGAATGAACCTGTGCAAAAATACTTTAGCTCCCTTGTACACAGCTTTTATGGATATGATCATGTCTCTCCTTCCATGTGATCCAGGTTTCTTCAATGCACTTAATGACTTAAACTTTCCAGTTGCTTCTGGACTTTGTGCCCAAACAATACTGCTGTTTCTGCCATTTAATTATAAACAAATGCAAATCTGACAATTGTGGACAAACGAGCACTGCGTCTTCTGTGTCAGACTCCAGCTATGCACCAAGAAATAAGCATGCCAAAATTCACTGGTGGGGAGGCAGCATTTAAAAAAAAAAAAAAAAAAAAAAAAAAAAAAAAAAAAGGAGAAAAGCAATTTCCCAAATGAATAGTAAGAAAGCTCTGAACCAAAACCAAATAACCTTGCTTAGCCAAATTCAGTAAGAGCCTTGCTTGAAAGCTGCAGAGCTTGCCATCCCAGCACTGTGAAAGCAGCCTGGGACTTACGCTCAGTTTCTTGCTCTGTCAGTTACCTACTGTGTGATCCCAGGCAAGTTGCTCCTTTTCTCCATGAACTTGAGTTCCCATTAGAGTATTGAAAGAAAAAACACCCCAGACACTAAAGACAGCAAGTGACAAAGTACAGCAATGAGAAGACTCAAATTTGACTGATGTAGATAGAAAAGACTCTTCCTTATTCTGCAACTTCCCCCCTACTGGAAAAAAAAGAATATTTCTGATCTGTTAGAAAGGTGACAAATCCAGAATCAGCCAGAGGCTAAACAGCAGCTCAAGAACTCAAGTTGCTTGCTGTAGCTGTCTTGTTTCTTTGAAGGGCATCAGGATAACTTCAGTAGCGTTCCCTCACCCAGGCTCACAGCTCCACCACACGGTCGGGGAGTTTCTCAGCTATTCTGTCCAGGATTTGTTAAAAGGTCAAGTGCACAGTCAGAGCTGGAACAGAAACCAGGAGTTCTGACTTTCAACTCTAAGCCTGACAGAAACATCCCCTGTGCTGTTGGCTCAAAAATTGGCCAAACCCACTGACTAGATATAGCCATTTCTTAAGAATTAATTAAGAATTAAAACAAACAAAAAAAGCCCTGAGGAAGAGGCAATAAAAAGCAAAGATGTCCTTCCCTCCCCCTCTCTCTTTCCACAAATACAAAGTATTTGTATTAACTCCATAAAATTGAAGAGTACATTGCCTTAAGATTAAACTAATACTGTGCCTGGCTTGGGAATGTTTCAAGCATCTCTTTTACTGAGCTCCAGCAACGTCAGTTTTATGTTGGGTACAGAACCTTCAGCAAACAGCCTGAGCAGAGTAAGATCCTGAAGTGGCAACTTCATAGAGATGACTGGTGTCACTGACTAATCAACTCAAGATCTGGTCCACTTCTTCCAAAGGCTTCTGACCAGCCTTCCCATTTCCAGAAAGAAGTGTTTCTTGTTTCCTGTACTAGGTTACAGAGCAGGGTTACTGTGAAAATGTACTCCGAGATAAACGGCTGAGGTGGAAATGCAAGTTTTCAGTGCCTTGCACTTAAGCACTTGTAGATGAAGAATTATTCCTTTAAATATTTATGCAAGCTCCTCAAATCCTAGCACTGCCACTCAGTCTCTGCTTCAATAAATACAGGGGGGGAAAAAGTTCCCTCTTGTGCACAAATCCCCAGAAGAGCCATGCCAACAGGTCACTGGCTGAAAATCATGCTGTCTCCAGGGCTCAGCACCAAAAACTGGGCAACTCAATGTGGACAATAATCCAGATGCTGGAGGGAAGGAAGGAGGGAGAGTAAAAAAATCTGTTCTGCTTTGACCTACAGCTGCAGCCAATAAAAGCTTTCAAAGTCTTTTCTGAAAGTTAACATTACTAGGGGATTTGCAGTGTTCACTAGAGAACACAGCAAATGCAGTCGGAGCATTATTACTGATGAATAAACTTTAAATATTTTTTACCACCATAGATGATTGCACAGATTTCAACCACTTTTAAATACCAACACAGGGCCCTAGTGAAATCTTGTCAAAACCTATCCTAAATCAGTGATGATTTTAGTGTAAACCAAGAAGGAAATAAATCTTAATGTCTCTTACTGCTTGCTTTCTTACGGCAACCACTGGACATATTAGGGAAAAAGCCAAATGCAAATACAAATGTAGAACATTTTCTTGGAGATCTACACCTTGGAGTAGCATTACTTTGCAAAAAAGTTTCAACTTCAATTAAATAAACTAAAAATGAAATGTTTCCAGGCCAGAAGTTGGGCAGAGAGTCTTGAAAAAAAAAAACAACCCACAAAACAACAACTTAAAATGCACAAAATCCAGAAGAGAAATAAACTCTCCAAACATTTTTTTAAAATCTCATTGTTAAAAAGATATCATATAGTTTTCCAGAGGGAAGAGAAAATGGTGGCTCAGTCATACTTGAATAGCTGAAACTGATAAACACAGATCTGAAGAGTCGAATTTTAGAATCAATACAATTTTAATTAATTGGCAAATAATTTTATATGTTACATTAATTTTTATACTAGAGACTTGCTTGCAGCACATGTTCAGTACAGATAATAACAATAAGAAACATCCCACTGATATACAGGACTTTTAAAAACTACTCATTATACGTTTAACTTTGAATCCAGCAAGCATGCTTATACATAGCATACAAAACACCCTTCACTTTATTAGTTTTAAATCTTTCTTCCAGGTCTGGCCTTGCAACCATTTTTCTTGATAAAATAGGTAATTTGAAAAAGGAAAGCTCAATAAAATGAATTACAAAACCAACAAGATTAAACTGATTGTGCTGGTTTTGTACAGTGCAGCTGAATTCTGCAAATATTCTGCTGGCTGGGGTTTGGCATTTAACAGCATGCGATCGGTGAGAAGGAGGAAATTTTATTCTCATTAACTGTTGCAGATTTACTGCAGTGAAAAAGGGCTATGTAACCTGAGAAGTGACAGAATGGAAAGATCAAAGCAGCAGTCTGGAAACTAAATAAACCTTCTGGCTACTTCCTGCAAGGAAAATTCACTCTGGCAACGTAAAACAGAGTCCAGTTAAAAACTACTCTCAGTTTTATGAGCTGTCACAGCAGCTTGAGTGGTTTGGACCAGTCAAGTTTAGAACATTATATTTCCTTGTTTTTGTCTCAGATACTTCTGTAAGCAGTTTTATAGTTTCTTTTTCTTTTCTTTCTTTTTTTTTTTTTTTTTTAAAGAGAAAAATAAAATTCTTTTCTTTTGGTTGAAATCGAGAAGGTCACAGCTAAACTCATTAAAAACAAGCAGGTCTTCATTTGCACATTCCATTCCCGTTTACTACATTTTAATATTTTACTTTGAGATTTATAAGCAATGTACATTTGCTTTAATAACTCTTCTGCATTCTGTTCACTTATTGTTTAATATAAGTGCAAATCAGTTTACAGAGCCCAGATGGCTTGTAACCAGGGAGCCAGTATATTCCTAGTAGCACATCTGGAGGGACTGAGAGCAGCAGACAGAACATGGGAATTAATTAATGTTACATTTCAGAAGAGACAGACCCAGGTTTGGGGGATTTTTTGGTAAGACATTCCAAAGGACTTGAGCTAACTGCTACAGCATGTTGGTATTCTTTTAAAATTCTTAATGGCCACCTAAATGGCCAACTGCAGGTGGAATATAGTAAAATAAAAAGCAACGAAAGAAGCCCAAGTATCCTATATTCCAAGAGAGCTGAAGTGCATTAAAACCTCAACATTAACTCTCTTCCCACATGGCATCTGCAACTTGCTGAAAAAAAAACCTGCACCTGTAAATATTCCCAAGCAAGCTATTTCATCTCTTAGCATACTAGGGTAATTGTTTAGAGCAATTAAACAGCTCTTACAGTAAATGAAAAAAGTGCAACATGATCCTTCATGATTAGGGACCACACACCTTGGAGAGGTGTTGTGGTCTGGTCACTGGGACTCTGGACAGAAGGCAGGAGAGCCCTGCCCTACTCTAGGGCTTGGCACCCAATGTTGGATGAATCTTGTCTTTGGTTCCCTGCCCATCTTGACTATGTGCTCTTTGGAGCACGGACTGTGCACTGCACTGTGGACATCTGCCATGTGTTGGAGCGTTGTATCCAAGTAGACCTTCTTGGAAGCTATTCCTCATACAGTCTAAGAGCTGAATAGCATTAAATAAGCACACAAACACATAAAAAGAAGTCGCTGCATAAGAAAGACTGTATATGAAGAATATTGTCCTCATCTGGATATTCCCAAATTACAGGCAGTGCTGGGCCATACTCCTTTAGTTGTGCAGAACGCACAGACCTCGAAACCCTGGGAAAATCTCATTGATGAATATGGGTCATAGAGAAATATCTTCTCCTTGAATAATCAGACTTTTGGTCTTCAAAAATGCTACAGTATCTGTCCACACCATAACAGCATGATTTAGTCAAATGCACATTAGTGACATCTAAACTGGATTACAATGCATCAGGTTGCAGTATCGAATTTCTATAAACGAATTATTGTAGACTAGACATGAAGAAACTCAAGTTCACATTCAAAAGCTCTTAGCGATGAAGCACTTGTGTTCTGGAAGCACCACTCCCACATTTAAATACTGAAGGAAAACAACTATACAGTGAATTTTGATTTAGGCTGTGATCCAGGATCTGAAATATTTCAATAAGCTTGTCCCAGACTGTGATCAAAAACCTCCAGAAGGCAGCCATTCCTTCTTCCTTATTACTGTCTTTTAGATGCAAGATCTTATTTCCAAGCATATGTACCACATGAACAGGCACTGATGAACAAGAAGAAACATACCTGCCTGTTTCACATGAATAGTCAGTAAATGCTGTATTGTCCAAATGAGAAGTGTGCTTTACCTCACTCATGCCAAGCCATATATAGCAGAAATTTAGTGAAATCATGACCATGTTCAGTTTAACTTCTTTAAAACAAACACGTAGGCAGTTCGGACAACAGATTACAATAAAAAGAGATATGACTCTGCTACCACTAACAACATTTTTGTGGGATTCACAAAAACAGCCAACAACAGAAACCCCCCTTATTTGTCTCCAGAAACTTCATTGGTTTTAGGCTTCTCTTTAAAGCCTTTTCAAATTCGTTTCAGTGGGATTTACAATTTGCTAATACTGATGTGTGATAAACTAATAAAACCTGCCTACAAAGTTATAGGCCCAATTTACTAATAAAACCTAATTCAATTCTCTTGGGAAATGCAAATTAAATAGTGTCCAAATGATAGAAGGAGAGTACAACTCTGCTGAATATATTGCAAATACAAAAAAGTGGGATTTTTGTTTTTAAAATAAAGTTTAAATATGGAAAAGTTATGCACAGAACTAAGAAATATTACTACAGTAAAGAGTTTGAAAGTAGAATCATACTGTAATAACAATTTACATTCTATTAGCTTCTCTTTCCATTAATTAAAATATTTTATGCTCACTGTACTCACCTGTAAGACATGAAAGCATTAGTGCCTCTATTAAACAATAAGGAAAGTGAGATGTGGATATTTTCAGTACCACTGTAGTGCAGACCCCACATCAGAGCGTTTAATTTTCTTAATCTAAAATAATCTTTCCAAGAACCATGAAACAAAGTTTCTTCTGCCACAGACAGTTGTAAAGGGTTGCCTGAGGTAGCTCATTTTACTGTCTGCTAATTTATTAGTTTTTCACCTTCAGAGCTGCTAAAAGGCTGGGAAGGGAAACTTCAAAGTTCTAAATAAATCATGCACATTATAAATGTAGAATATGTTACAGGTACAACCATTTAAAAACATTTTTGAAAAACAATCACAAAGCTCCTATTTGCCAGCACCTGATGCAGTTCCTGCACCTGACCTGAAGAGGGGCTATTCAGCTCTGACACAATGGGGAGTTCACACCTCAGTGCAAGAGTCAATAGGAATAGAAGGCTACAGACCTAGGTTTTTTTCCCCCCATGAAAAGTCACATCTGATTTTCATCGGGGTACCCAAGCAAACAAGCCTGTGGATATGACTATTCTTGCTGTTTAATGTGGGCTTTTAGCACATGCAGACATTACAAGTGAGTAGCTTAGAGATCAGCTAAGTCATAGTAACAGTCTTCCCTGTGCTCCCACCAGGACCTGCAGCCATGTATTAAGCTACTGAAGCCCCCCCCATCACCATGGTTTCTATCAACTCAAGACCCAACAGCTCAATTACACACACCTACCCTTGCCAACAACAGACACAGCTTAACCAAAGTCAGTGCAGAGCAGCCACTAAGGTCCTGGTGCCATACACTGAGCTCACAACATAACATGATGACCTGCCATGGCAAAACCAAGGAATGCAGCTACGGTTTTAGGCTGTAAAGCCAACCAAGAGGGAAGATGTTCCACCAAGGACAGAGAGAGACAGTCACTCCATAAAACTAGGCTTGTTTGACACGCTTCCTGGGAAGAGGCTTCAATCGGATCTCTATTGAGAAGAGATGTGAGGGCACATGCTGGGAACAGCATACACACAGAGAAAAGCCTTGTCTCGGTGAAAATGAAGACTGCATAATGGCAGCTCTGCTATGCTTTATAACGAGGTTAAATGATTCTGTGCTGCAGAAAACTTCCTTGGGGGGGGAAAAAAAAAAGTTTTGGCTAGCTTCCACATTCCCAACTATTAATCCTTCTAAAGCTACAGAGAGAATTTGGGAACTATGATGAAAATATTAACAAAAAATTGGCTTTCGCACTTAAAGTTTGTACCATTATCTAGTATCTAGTTATAGCTGGGAAAGGTTAAAATTCGTCTTTTCCCCAAAGAGTAAGAAAAATACTGTAGATATCTCTAGTCTAAGATATTTATCTATCACTATTACGTTTGTGTCTTAAAGTAGTCTCTAGAAGGTAATTAAAATTTGATATATGACCACTGATTGTTGAAGATGTCTTTCAGACAGTCTTTATCCCTTGCAGCTCAGACACTAAGCTGTCATCACATTAGCCAAAAGGTGAGGGATTTTTTTGTTTGCTACACATGACAGAACTTTCACTCTACATTAAGAGCTATCAGAACCAGCAGCCTTGAATACAGATTTTAATAACAGATGACAGTTGCAAATCTATGCCCATCTGCTTCTGAAAGACAGTGAGATAATTCAAAGCTGGTAATCGAATTACAAAAGTCTTTTCCTAGCCAATGAAAAAAACCTGGATGCAAGCTGTCAAAACATCCTCCTCAGCCATGTATTTTCTGCTGAATAGAAAACATACCTTATGACCTGTTTGCATTCTGCTCCAAACCTTTGAGGAAAACAAGAGATGCTGTTTATGTGTTTTATCACCACTTCTGTGTACATTATATTCTGAAACAGTTTTATTTATAGACATCATACACAAAAGTACAACTCCACTAAGAATACAGGTCAGAAATAAGAGCTGTAAATTAAAGATGCAAAACACACAAACTAGATTACCAGCCACAAAGCATTTTTATTTCTAACAATAGAGTCCCTAAAGTAAGGGTTGTAAAAGTTGTTCTGTACTTCATGATGCAAGTATTGATCATACAAGGTACCATTCTCAACTCTTGCCAGTAGTCAGTACTCTAGGTTTCAATGGAAAGTCTGAGAAATCCTGTGAAGGGAAGGCAACATCTTTGAAAAAATGCAGCCCCTGAGAAACTCCACCTAATTCGGCATCTGTAGATGTTTTTATTGCTAATACTATTACTTTATGTTTCAAACTTAAAAAATTATGGGGGGAAAAAAACCCTGTGAGCTAACTCAGGTGAGCGCAGGTACCTGTAAGTACCTTCACTTTTTCAAACTCCTGTTTTACTTGACTTCAAAGACCTACCCACTAAGACTGCGAAGCAGATCTAGGTACATAGCTCCATCTCCTAGGACGGAAAC
This sequence comes from Scolopax minor, assembly GCA_028566535.1. Classification (NCBI taxonomy): domain Eukaryota; kingdom Metazoa; phylum Chordata; class Aves; order Charadriiformes; family Scolopacidae; genus Scolopax; species Scolopax minor. The sequence continues at coordinate 3,510,880 of JAOXNG010000004.1, forward strand.
TCTATAGGAGATGTCTGCAATATCCCTGCTGGGTTACAGGAAAGTCAACCACTTCATCAATTGCACATCTGGATATGGCTGCTGCTCCAGTTGCCCTGAATTATCCTGAAAGTAACACGGTGGAACTGCAATGGCAGAAAGTGGCCCAGACCTCTGCTAGAACTAGCATCCTACAACCAAGAAAGCACATGGTTTTCAGTGCAGTATAACCAGTATAATAATCCAATATACAGCAGCTGTTGTGGGCTGAGCTTTCTTGTACAGGTATTATTAATTATTGCTTACAGTGAAAAATCTTTAACGGAACTTGAGTTTGGTTGCAGTCCTTGAAAACCTCTCCTCACAAATCCATTTCTTTGGCTCCAAACAATGAGATTGGTGATCAGAACACACTTAAGGCCTGGTAATGCATTGGGGGCACCAATACTAGCTCAACACTAGCTTAGCTTCTTGGTTACATGCAGGCACTAAAAAGGTGAGTCTTTCTGGCTGACTTCTTGGCGTCTCCTGGAGGCAAGGGTAAGTCCCAATCCAGCCTAAGGAAATAATCCCAGAGAAGTTAAAGCGGTAAGATATCCTTAGTCTTCCTTGTAGGTATGCAGAAAGGAGAAGAAAGGATTAGATTATTTAAAGTTGAGTAGCAAGAAGACAGCTCATGGTTGTTACCTACCTCAAATTTCATAGGGTGGTCTTAAATGATGGAAAAGACTCCTTCACAGCTTACCCCATTGCTTAACAAGCAAATGTCTCTATTACAGAATTAAAAAGCCTAAAAAGGCCTATAAAAGGCCAAGACAAAAGACGCAGGCATAACAAATAACTGTTCAATAAATAAAAAAGTATAACCAATGAAGAGACTGAAAATATGCATCTACTCATTATTTGGCCATCCATCCAACTCACAACAAATGTTACTGTTACCTGACTTACTGTTTATATATGCAAATCATAACTCAGCTTTCTTTAAAAAGGTTTCTGAAAACATATTCAAATATTAATAATATTAAAATGAACCATTTTATAACAAAAATCTTGGTATATGAAAAGCTGGAACTGGTTAAAAATAAATCCTTGACATAAGGTTCTTGTTAGCTTTAAACTGTAAGCATAAAAATACCCTAGAATTATGTTTTGGTATGGATGAAATGTACACTATATAACACATAAAAAGAGCCTTCACTCGCTGCTATTATTTTTAATTAGGCTCTCTAGCACGTATGGTTTTACCTTCCAACACCAATTCAAATTTGGGAAAAGGGAGGGTCTGACTCTCCAAACTCATGGGACTGGCAATTCCATGGCTCATGCCTTAGAGGACTAATGCATTTTACATTAGCTGTAAGCATCAGGAAATCCTGGCTTCTGGCGCCAAGAAGTTCAAAACGATAATGACATACATCTGAAAACTCGGATTCGCCATTTGACTGCCAGTATCTATTCTATCAAACAATTCAGTCCTGCTCTGTTACAAATAGGAGAGAACATTTGCAGCAGTCCATGCTGTTTCCAATTAGATTGTGTCTGGACTGCAGATAAATCCATGGAGCAATCATTGAAAAAAAAGTCTTCCTAGAAAAAAGAATTCTAATGCGAAATCAGAGTATTTACAGAGACTATCATCAACAGGCAGTTACCAAGTTTGTCATTGTCCAAACTGCAGTTTTTCTCCATTTTCTTTCTTGAGGTGAGCACCCAAAGTGCCTTGAGACGTTTCAAGAGAATTCTATGAATACTTCACTAGGTAGACACCAGACGTATTTTGCTACTCATTTCAGTTGGAATACTACAGACAAGCAAGAGATTAGTTGGAACCCCTTGCTCAATGCTCAGCTTTCTGGTGCATTACAGGTAGAATAAACAAACAAGTGTAATCATCCACTGCCATGTAACAATTACAAGAAAACAAATTAAGGGATAAAAGTCTTTTTTTTTTGCTTCAGCAGCATATACTGCGAATTACTTATATTTTACAAATATTGACTAAGTTGCATGTGGTAAAAGTAACATTCTTCCTTTGGAAAGAAAGAACTTCAGCTTCAGAGCTGGGCATGTCCAGATAGCATTCTATTAAAGGGAATTCTGTACCTAGACTGTAAAGTGTTTGAAATATTTGCTGCTAATAAGCATACATAATTCATACTCTAGAAAAGGCATTTCCTAAATGCTACAGGATCCATGATTTCATTCTTCGAAATGAGTCTATTTTGACCTTGTGGGAAAAGTCTACTCAGAAATTCAGACTGGAACAGCTTGCTAACATTCAGAGAAGGAGAGGTCATTGACTAGAGGGGAAATTCAGAGAAACAACTCCCAAAACTCAAGCCTGTATCTTTTGCTCATCCAGCAAATTTTCAAAGTGCCATTAGTAATTTCACTGAGAATACCCTGGGAAGATTTAGGTTAAGGGGAAAAAAAACCCCCAACAATAAAGAACAAACTCACAGATATAGTTTTAGCAGCTGAGAGACCTATTTATAACAATTTAAGAATATTGGAAACAAAAGTCTTCTAGGTAATCAGCATCTCAAGCCTTTCTTTAGATATTTCCCAACAACATCTGAATAGTATTTGAGCAATTGTCATAACATGTAATTAGTTGTATGTTCTAGTTTTACTTTTCTATTTGATAGCTTTTGGAGAGCTGTGATGTGTTACAATATATATCGCAATATGTTAAAAGAAACATGTAATTCAGAAGGCAAACTAGAACTGCATTTCTAGCAGTAAACCATTCCCACTGCTACAAAGGCAAAAATGGTTGAACATCAGAAATGAAGTCTTATAAGGAAACTTGAATAGCCATTGCTGGATTATATGCATTCTTTATGATCAGAAATCTACCTGCTAGAGAAGGGGTGCTGCCCAACGATGTCTCCATTCTGAAGATGGTAATCATTGAAGAAATCTGGACTCACTGCTCCATCAGGGGCTATTAGGCCATCTATGAAGGCAAGAAAGATACAGTGACTGTGTGAAGAAGCAGGACGTCAGGGCAAGTGGGCAACACAACGTGTGCTGGTTTGTCTTAGGAATTAATTAGCAACCTGCAATATTTCTGGTAGGAATAACAAGCAATAATAATACTGAAAACCAGCAACTTCAATTACAAAAAATCCTTACTAGGACTCCAAGTAGCTCAGCCTACTGCCCTGCAAAAATGCTGTACCTAAGAAACATTCTCTTACCCCTCTTCCTGGGGCCCATAATGGTTAGATCATGAGCCATCTTGTCTGCCCCATCATGAAAGCGAGCACAGAGAAAACGTAACAAGAAGGGTCAAACATTAACCCAGGCCATCAGCACAAAAGCAAAGACCTTAATTTTTCAGATTCTATCCTTCACAGCTGTTATCTCTTAAAGCTGTTCAAGAAAAAACAGGAAAGCAACTTCAAACCCATTTCCTTCATCTCCCCCATATTCTAATGCCTTCCAACTATTTCCTAAAAGGATGGTCTTCTCACATGATAGCCTCTCAAGAACATAAGTAACAATTTTCTCTTGCTTCCTGTACATTAAAACACTGGCATATGAAGATACAGATGTTTGTAAAGTCAGTAGTATTCCTTAAAGGCTTCATAGTCTCTCCTTGCTTTACAAGGAAGGGAATAAAATCAGGGGCTAACATTTCCCCTGTTACATCAGTGTAACCCCAGAGTGTCTTTGAAGTAAAGTCAGTGAACTGAACCCAGCTGGATGAGAGCCCAGCTTAACTCTTTTCTGTTCCCATTCACAAAACACATTTCTTGTTAATATTAAGGGCATATTTCTTCCTTCGTAATTAGTAGTCAGCTCTAATCAGATAAAACAAGCCATTTCATTAAGAGACTTTACTTCAGTTTGTCTCCATTACTGTATGAAAACAATCCCAGACTTGCACTGCAGAAAGAATCACAATAAAATCAGGGCAGAAACAGGTACATTCAGACCAATACTTTAATAGAGGAGAGAGAAAGATTCCTAATGACTAGGAAGTTACAAATGCCATTCCACTTTAAAGAAAGAGAGATAAGATCCAGGGAGTCACAGGCCACTTAGCTTAACCTCTGTGGTTTCAAAACTACTAAAACTGCCTGTGCAGGAAGCATTGGAAAGTTACTTACAGACACAAGGGCTTGGAGATGACGACTCAGGCATTCAAACAAATCTCCCTGTGCTTTATGAATTTACCTGATGTTTTTTGAAGATAATATAGTGACAAATGATAAAAGGAATAGAATTGACACAGCTAGATTTCAAACAGACATTTGATGAGGTGCTACAGAGATTCATTTAGAAGATAATACCTCATGGGAAAGTGACTGAATACAACGCAACAGATTGTAAATGAAAAATGCTAGCCACGATCAGACTACATTTTAGCAGCACATGATAGACGTACACAGCTATATTCTAATTATATACATGTGTATACAGTATGTGAAAGATTAATACCTGACAAGCAAGTAGTCTGGCACAGAACAATATTACTGTCTTTCAGCATGTTCAGATACGGGTGCTTTGTGATATCATATGGATGTAAAATGACCAAAGAAGAACAAGGAAAGTTGAAGTGGCTGGTATTAACACTTGTGCCAAGTTTCCCTATCTCACCACCTATGGCATTTCCTAAATTTCCCAAAAAAAGAAATGAGGGGGAACATCAGCACTTTTTACCTGCAGCACATCAGATCAAAAAAATCAATCAATTTACGTGACTATGTATTTTAAACAGTCAAGTTTGGTTAAAACTTATTTGAAAGCAGAGAGACTTAAAAACCATGTCTACCTTTATGTCAATAAAGCAAGCACTATATTTTAACTCTGAGTCTAGAGTTAAGTCTACTTAAAGTGTCTTCAATGAAGAGTACTAACATTTAACCGTAAGACTCAGAGTTATGGCTCACATGAATTTATAGGAAAATGAAAGCACATGGATAGCATCAGCTGTATATAATATGATTACGCAGTTAAAGGACATCTGTTGTTATGTACATTTCAACATAAATTAGGGTTATGTACTTTCAGAGAGACATCAAGTTCATGAAGGTAATTTCAGATACTCTATCAGGGTTTTCATGTAGGTTTAAATTACTGTGCAAAAGAGATGCTGGTATATCGTTGCAACAAACCAAAAAGGAACTGATCTTGTCATCAGTAAACTCAAGAACTATTGTGGCTGAGGTGGTACTTGTACTGAGCACATCAGGAAGCACAAGCATTTAATTTCTGAATGCGCAAAGATTTGTATTTGTGTTATTTTTTCACTAGGTAATGCTCTGTCCTTCTGAAACCCAAATGCTTATTCCAATTGGTACAATAATCCACAGCCTTTTCAAAGGAATATTATGTCTTCTCTGGCTACATCTCAAAAGTATAAGTCTTGCAGACTCCATAAGCACACCATTACTGGCACTTGTTGGAAGGAACTGGAGAAGTGAATCCGTATTTTGAATTATAAATCACCTACTGTTATACGTTTAAAAACAAAAGCACTTTTCAAACATCTGCACAACATATCATCAGAAATCTGCTTCTCCTTCCCACTCAAATATCAATTTCAACACAAAAAATTCTTTTTTCAAATAACATTAAGCCCATAACTTACATAATTAAAAGCCAGGAAATTCAGTGTTACTGGTGCCACTCCACCTCTAGCTCACACTACTGGGAAAAGAAATGGCCTTATGAAACGTTTGCTATTGAGACCTGTAAAGGGGGATAGTACAATAGGCATGCTGGCACATCTTTAACTTTGGAAGCCCAAAGGAGACTTCATGTAATAAAAGATGCTGGTAACATACAGCACCTGGCTCACACTGGTAACCTTGTAGGTCTAGTAGAACAAGAAAAAGCTACAATATTCAAAAGGAACAAACATACCACTAAAAAGGAAAGTTGCTATGGCTGACATATGTAATCAAAAGTAGAAGAAAAAATATTGAGTTCTGTCATCCTTTCAGAATAATTTTGGAAGCGCTACTGAGATCTCACACAATTATTTTCTCACAGCAACTACAAGTAAAGCTTATGAGTTTTAGTCATTTGTTTTTCCTATTACTATTCCTGCAAATTCATATAGAGTCAGAGTTTTGTGATTCATGCATCATAGCAAAGAACTGGACACTTATGTGGAAAATAGAAAAACCACAGACTCAAATGCAGCAATTAAAAAAAATAATTCATGTGCATACAGTGATCCATGAGTTTGAAAAGGATATAAAACCACAAGTTTGAGAGCATAAGCCAAATCCTTTTTATGAAAAGTTATGAAGACATTTATGCGTTGGGCAAATTACTTCATGACTGTCTCCTGCAAAGTTTTTTGAACCTTCCTCTGATGCAGCTGTCAATACTGGACTAGATACATCAGTGTCTTAATTGAGTATGGCAGCTTTTATTTTTTTAGTAACTACAAAATTTTTATGAAAGGAAAGAGACAGAGCAAATTCCATTTGAGATCCCCCAGAACTGTGCTATTATGCACTACTAGTAAGATTAAACAAAATGATGAGAAATGTGTTTATTCTTTAGAAAATATATTAGGGTTAATCTCAAATAAGAACATGACTCTTCTTATGAGTAATTCTAGGGGGTTCTTTGAGCTAACCTCTTCAGATTGTCAAGTAATAAAACTTCTTCATGTGAGAAGCTAAAAGAAAAGTATTTACAGAAGACATTCACACACTTTTCTAGATATGACACAAAAAGTCATACAAACAGATTAGCTGAAAGTCACGGAATGATCACCTCTGCTAAGGACTACAAGTTTGATGTGGCTCAACTGAAGCCTTTCATCAAGATCTGCAATAAAAATTCCATTATAGAACTAATACATGAGGCAGAACAAAATTCAGCATCAAATCCCATAGTTGTGAATTTAACAAGGATGAAAAATACTTTGTGCTTGCAAAGCAAACAAGCTATGGACACAAGAAAGAGGTGTGAAGAACAAGGCTGGGGTACCTTTATTCAAACTGGTTATCATGGTCCATTAGCTCTCCAAGACAGGCCTACTCATATTTCTGAAGCCTTGTAATGCCTCATAAGAACATGGATACACAGTATCCATCCTAACAAGGACCAGCCCATCCTTGGCATGCAGCAGTGCTGCTCCTGGTGACACAAAAGGGTAATTGTCCCACTGGTTTAAGTCAGCAGATTCTCTTTACAGCTCCAGGTTAAGCTCCCATTCCAAAAAACAGAGGTAGCAATCCCAGTCCTGAATACCAATATATGCTGCCTCACCTGCATTGTAGTAGAGGTCAGGTCTTTCCAGGATATCCCCCTCATGGATGTAGGGCTCAATACAATCATCACCATATAGATACTGCTCACTGTCATCCATCTGTCGACTCTCAACCATCTCCAGCCACTGAGAGTTGTGCCATCGAAATTTCTCGCTCTGGATTTTTTTAGCCCATTCCTCATCATATTCCTAACCAAAAAAAAAAAAAAAAAGTATATATATATATATATATCACAAATCAATATTTTAGGATGAAGTATACACAAATCTGTTTGGTTTAACAGGAAACGGCAGAGGAATTTAATGTCAGTGAGAGATGTAAGTTCCAGGGGTCAGTGACTTAAATCCTCTGTTTGGTTTGCAGAGTACTTTGAGCAAACAAGGGAATGATTTTGCAAGCGCTAGGTGTTATTCTGGTTTTATACATGCAGCAGTAAACCCCCCCC
>JAOXNG010000004.1:3692507-3707540 GCA_028566535.1 Scolopax minor
TCTTGTTTCAGGTGCTCAAATCCTTTAAAACTCCTGATTCTTAGGCTAACAAAACATTTACAGGTTCCTGGGTTTTCCCCCACATTGCCTTCCCTTGACACCCTGGGATGTCTTTTCCTTAGATTGTTTTTTTGCCAAGAAAAGCTAATTCACAGAGCCTGTCTTTGATCTTTGGATTTGGTTTTAATCCTGTTTCTCCCTCTCATCCATTGGTAGATTTGTATGAACCTTCAGAGCAGCAGCATCACCCCCACACTGTGAATAAAAGTTGGAAGCAAATGCAAAGAGAAAAAGCCCTCCAGCAGCAATGTCAGAAGCTGGAACTACAGGGTGGAGCAGCTTCTGTTCCTCCTGAGCAGTTGCTTTCTGTACCAAAGCACAAGCCTTGTCAACCTCAGCAGCTTGTGCCACCACCTCATCCTCCTTCAGCAGGATATAAAAGCCAAAGTGACAACCGAGACCAGCAGAAGGAAGTGACATCAGTAAAGCCCTGTAATGGCAGTGACAGTGCCCAGACCCGCCTTCCAAAGCCAAACTCCAAAGTGGAGAAAAAGAAAGTGGAATTGTTAGTAAGTCGGTAAAATCAGGGTGTGGGTTTTATTATTCTGTATTGATTTGTTCTTTTGTTGTGAAGTATAATGTACTTTTCTGTATCTAAAAGGAAGCTTTGAGAGATCATGTTTGCTTCCTCTGCGTTGAACCTTTGTTTTTCGTCTCTGATACAAGATCAAATTCTGTAGTGTTATCCATGCAGATATGCACTGTCCTGCCTTCAGATAATTTCCTGTGGCAGTGGGACACCATAAAGCACACAAGATGTAGGACTGTGTTAATGGTTTATGAAGACTTAATATCACCACCATGCTGTGTAGACAAGCCAGCAGCCACAACAAAAATAACCCATTTGGAGACTTTGTGTTCCCCTTTACAATATTGCTGCAGATTTGCTGATGCCAAAAGTGTTGGTAGGGAGATAAAATTGCAGGTTTAAGAAGTTCTGTAGCTTTTATGATTCAAGATGAGATCAATCTCAAGGCTTTCACCCCATACGTCAACCCACAGTGGGGTGCCTGTCGCCCTCAGAAGCATCAAGCTGAGATGAGAGAGAGAGAAAGGAAAAAGTACTGAACGTGGCTCTCTGGGACTCTGATTTAGCAATTATTTATTTCATCATCCAGAATTCAGACAGTAGCCTATAAAAGGAAGCTGCTGCCTAAATGCTGGAGAGGGCAGGCATCTCCAATATCAGAAATTACTTGCTTTTATGTCTTCACGTTTGTTTTCCTCTCTGTATCCAAGTGCTAATTTTTCTTTTTTTCCCTTAGTGGGAAAAGCAAAGTGTGAGGGGCAAAAGGATTAATTCTTTTTCTATGGCATATAGTTTATTTTTAAAACACTGTAACAATGCTGCTCCAGACTTGAGTTCTGATGCAGGTCCAAACTTTCCTGCCCAAGATAATCAAAAAACAATAGCTGGCCACCAAACTTCCATGGATCCTTTGTATTCACCCACAACATGCATCAGCAGCTTTCCAAGTGTGGTGTGCCAGACCCTATCTCTGGTTAGATCTGTCTGTAAGATCTCAACGGGGGACTGAAGGTACTTTCCACTGCAGAGGCAGGACTATGGCAGTCAGCATCATTGGTGTGGAGAAGCAGCGTGTGGCTTCTCTCCAATTCAAAGCTCAGAAAGATCTAGGAGGTTCTGTTTTGCAGAGATGTGCCTTGAGAGGCTGCATCTGCTGTCCATGCTGCCTCCCCTTTACCTGGCTGGGATCACATACCTACCAATAACTGTCCCTTCACCAGAAGTAGCAGCACTTCTGTAGGAAGTGCCAGTAGGAACAGTGCCAGATTCCTGGTGTCGTTGCAGCTCACTGGCAGTACTGGCTGTTCAGCTGTATTCTGGTGGTGAAAAATATGGCCACTATTTGACTGGGGAGCAAGTAGCTAAAGTTTTGCAGAGAAGCTTTTCACAGATGACATTTAGCTGCAGCAACCACCCCCTGAATCTGCTGAATTCATCTTAGCCTGTGCACTTGAATTTAAATCTTATCTATGTGAGGTTTTAGGAATGGGGTGATGAGGAGAAGTCTGAAGAGATATTCTTGTCCAGAAATGGTTGTTAAGATTGAGATAGCTGAGTCGCTCAGGTATGTTTAAGCTGTTTTTAAGCTGATACTTCTTGAGAGAGGGCATGAAGATCACAACAGTAATAAAGCAGCAAAGCAGTTTTTTGTTTCTCCTTAATCCTGCCCAGTTGAAACAGATTGTCCCCATTCACCTGGGACCTTGCCTTCCATCCTCTGGGGCTGTTGTACCTCTTAGTAGATGTAGCTTAGGAAATGTAATCCTTATAACTCCCCAGTGGCAAAAGTGAATTCCTGTTCATCCTCATTGCTTATTTTCATTGTAACTTTTACCACTCTTTCATTTGTATCAGTTTAATTATTTGGGGGCTGTATTGTAAAGCAGACCTGTGAAAGGATCTGTTCTATGGAAAAAACATTACCAAAAAAGAGGCTGTGTTGGCAGACTGTACAGATAGTGACTTGTAGCAGCGACTAAGAAACTTGAAACTGCTTCTACCTAGTGGGGAGGCACATCCTTTAAATGAAAAATTCCATCCATTTCTGAAAAGTGCTGTATGCTCTTTATTCCAGCAAAGCTGAATTAACCAGCAGCTTACTTGCTGCTGGTTTTGTTCTGTTTTGTTCTGATCAGCAGATTTAATCTGGAAATGTTTTATTGGTCTGAATGACTTCTTGTATCCTCGGAACTGAAACCTGTTTATTGTTCCTTTAACATTTTTAGAGTTTATTCCAGGAAATATGATGGTGAATATATCTGTCATTTGGGGAACAGGGAGAGAAATGAACTTTCTGTTAATTTTGATCTTCTTATCAATGAGCAGGCAGGAAAAATCACGATGGGAAATCCTCCAGCAGGAGCAGCGGCTGATAGAAGAGAAGAATAAACGCAAGAAGGCACTCCTGGCCAAAGCTATTGCTGAGAGGTAAGGGGCTATGGGCAGAGGCTGAGGAAGGGATTAGTTTTCATCTCCAACCAGTTACATATCTAATATTTAAACCTCACTTTTTCCTTCTCTCTGCTCTGTATGTACTGCTCCACAAGTGATCAGCTGTGATCGACGTTTCCCTTTAATGACAAGTGCTGGCTAAGAAGTTGTGACTAAGCTTTTCACACTTCCAGAGCTGGAGCTCTGTGCACAGATGTAAAAGTTATTACACAATTTGAGAAGTAAGGGCATGTTTGGAAGTTGGGGTACTCACATACTCATCCCTGCTCTGTTCCTGATTTGCTTTCACTGGATTTAAAGAAAGTTTATTTGATTCCTAATCTATGAAAGGAAACTATAGCTATTTCCGTTTGGGCTTTTGACTTTTTCTTACTAGTATGTGAAAAGTGTTGAGAAAATAATCAACTTTAAGAAGGTACCATTTTACCACTGGATGATTAGGAATTATAAAATTTCATATGTTCTCAGTTGTTAGCTCTTGCCCTTTGGATGATCAGACTTCAAGGTGTTGTATAGCTTTGTCCACTGAGATAGTTTGACACTACTGAGAAGGCAATGTTTGTAGGGAAGGATGTTGAAGCAGCTGGTAACACTAGATCAAGGAAGAAGATGTGAAGCTTTCAGGCTCAAAGGTGTCTCTGAGACTTCTATTGTGTTCTGCCCGTCAAAGCTCTTTGGTAGCACAGGTGAATGTGGCTAGTACTGTGCAGAAGGTTCTCATTGAGGTTCTAAAGATTTTGTTTTCCTTTTCCAGGCAGAGATAAAAAACAAGTACATTTGTTCTGAGCCACTGTAGGACAGTAGACATGGTTGTGACTGATGTCTACAACTGGGTTCTTCCTACTGGAAGCAGAGCATGAGAAGAAAGAGGAGGATTTGGAAGGTGATAGCTAGGGAGCTATGTCTGACATCTAAAAGCCTTCTTCAGGCTCTGAGCAATACTACAGGGTGTCTGTTTCTCTCCACCTGCATCAGCTGGTCTAAAGAGAGATGTCATTACCTACCTAAAGAGTATGTGTCATTACCTACACATCTAGTCTCGCTTTCAAGTACCGGCTTTGGGATGTAAAGTAGTGACTGAAAAATATGCCTTTGCTGGTGGAGATGAATGACAGCAAAGTGACTTGGTGTAAAGCTTCTTGAAGTTACTTAGCTTGTTTGGAAGTGAAATCCATCAAAGCTTGCTGCCCTTAGCAACATTTAGTTTTCAGAACATAGGAATGAATAGGCTGAGTTGAAAAAGGTTACATAAGGCTTGATGAAATCCTTTGTGTTTGATGTAAAACTTTCCATTGACTTCATTGGGATTTGGCTAGGCCTCTTGGGAATAATTTTACAAAATGGAAATCAAGCTTAGGTTAGGTGACTTTTTGGCCCCTACTAACTGGGCTTCTTTGAAAGGGGATATCTGCAGGCCTAAATACCCTTCCCCCTCTTGCTCCCCCTAAGCCATTTCCTGTTTCCTTACACCGAGAGCTACTTAGATACAGCAACTTCTTGTGTGTTTCCACAGTGAAGAAACACAATCCGTTTTAAGAACTCTGATTATAGTCATTACGTAATTTTGCTGTATTCCTTTAATAGCAGGCATTTTACATCCCTTTGGATATTAAAAAAGATCAAAAGTCTTAAACCATAAAGGAGAAACCTTCTGAATAACTCTTAAAGAAGTTAGTTGCTCTGCAAATGAAGTAGAGCCCATTATGTCAAGAAGAGAGGCTTGAAAAGGGAAAAAAAAACCAACCCAAAACATCTTCCTTTTGCAGATCCAAAAGAACTCAAGCTGAAACGGTGAAACTAAAAAGGATTCAGAAGGAGTTACAAGCTCTGGATGACATGGTATCTGCTGACATTGGCATCCTGCGGAACCGCATTGATCAGGCCAGCTTGGACTACTCCTATGCCCGGTAAGTGACAGGCAGGGAGGAGGGAATAACCCTGCCTGAGTGAAAGGAGAAAACGCTGTTTTCTGTCACCAAAGTAGTAATGTCATTGTAATGTCATTGTAATAATGTGTAGTTAAAGCGGTCACAGTCTGAGGGCCTTTCAAATCTTGAAGTAAAAGTGTGCTTTTTATTTCCTAATTTTTCCCTTGGAATTTGGAAACTGAAACAGTTTTTCTGACTGCAGATTCTGCTTTCCAGAATCTGCGGTTTTTGGTTCACGATTTAATGTGTTAAACGTGTATTTCTCCTTATAACTTTTGCTATACATTGACCACAGGCCAATAAACATGGTAATTAGTCTTTAAAAATATAGCAGTGGTAGCTAAAAAATAAGGATTTCTTTTGTCGTTATTATCATTTGAAATATTTAAGATTAACTGTAGTTTCAGTAGCTGAGTACAAATGAATACAGAGTTTCATATCCTCAAGAGGAAAAACATGTCAATTTATTTCAGGTTTGAGTCTGTTTTCTAAGACCATTAAATGCTCCTGGAAATTTCCTTACTAAAATTTTTTAATAATGCGTCTGTTTGAAATGCTTAATGGCAAAAGAGCATATAACACAAGGGGCTCTGATGGTTGGAAAGCAGTTTTTAATGAAGATAACGATAGGGGATGTTGGTAGGACAAAGGGGATGAACTTTACAAAATACTTAATGTTTTTTCATGAAGTTACTATGTCTTTTTATGAGACAGGGATTTGAAAATTTGAGTTAGATATTTTCAGTGTTGCAGTTTTTATGCATTATGAGCCAAAGTTGATTTACTTTGAAGTGGTATCTTTTTGAGGGCTTTTTTCATTCTTGCTCTATATTTTAAGGCTAAACCACAAATAATTTCACTGGGTCAAAAAGTGCAATATCAAGTAATCCTGAGCACATACATAGTTAGGGGCATTTGACAGTTGCTGTGGAATGAAACTTTTGTAAATATGATGTGAAGAATATATGTGAATTCAGCCCCAAGATTTACTGTGCAGAAGTTTCCAGCATAGCATTAGTTTTTGCATTTTGGGTACCTGACCCAGGGAAATCCTGACTTTCTTGTGAGGGAAACGTAAGCGGGCATCTTCTGCCCACTGCAGACATAGCCTTTACAGCTGGATCAAAGTTTTGTGTTTACTATATGAAAGAACATATTTGGGGAGGCTTTTCTATGTCTTACTTCCTTCTGTTTTCCTCAGCAAACAATGTCTCCTATCTTTCTGTTGCTTTGTTTAACCAGATGTTTGAATCTGGTTTTATAAAACAGCTGATTTTTTATTCAACCACCTTACTAATACTAGTTTTACAAACGCTCTGCAAGGTACATTGTGTAGTCATTCTGCAAAAGTCTTTGCATGTTCCCTTTCCTCATGAGCAAGATTGCATCTGTCTTTCTATTAATTAAATCAGAATTAATATACAGATTCACTGAATGTAGTGGAAGATGCATCACTAATGTAGACACCAACTGTTGAAGTGTTAGATATTCCAGATGTGTTAACCTCAATAAATATTTTGAATGTTTCCTTTTTGCTGTATTTGTCATGACAGGAAGTGCAAATTGGCAGGAGGTATGTGTCAGGGGGATGCTCACAATAAAATTCTACATCTGTTGCCACGCAAAAGTTGTGATCACTATTGATGTCATTCATATGCTGTGTCAATCTGTGCTGCTCATGGTTTTCTGAACATATATATGGGTGGCTGGAAGAGTAAACTTCTAGACCAGATCTGGATGTAAATACATAGAGCACCATTGTAACATTTTTATCTGTTGGATGGATTAGAAAAAACACAAAATCATTTTGCATTGTTTCAATTCACTAGATGGATGTTCACTGGAAGTGTGAAAACACTACAATTTCTGTTGGTTTCTTTCTGCTGCTAGTGATGCATCTCTTAAAAGATAAACATGCTTGTTTGTGGTTCAATCTGTACATTTCAGATGAGCAAATTAACTCTTGGAATACAGCAGAAGTAGAGGCTAATCTGCCTAGAGGAAAAGATTTGATCAACTCACACGTATTTTCTTCCCTTTTATTAATGTAGGAGCATGTCATGAAATAGCTGGCTAGTGCATTTTCATGGATGCTTAAAGTATCTGTCCATGTGTCGGATTGTAAAGTGCTTTGAGAAGTAACCCCCTAGCAATTATGATGATTTTGCAGGAAGCGGTATGATAAGGCTGAGTCAGAGTACGTGGCCGCCAAACTGGACCTTCAGCACAAGACGGAGATTAAGGAGCGCCTCACGGAGCACCTGTGCACGATCATACAGCAGAATGAACTCCGCAAGGCCAGGAAGCTGGAGGAGTTAATGCAGCAGCTGGAAGTGGAGGCAGATGAGGAAAATCTGGAACTTGAGATAGAGGTGGAGCAGATAATGCAGCAGCAGGAGGCTGAAGCAGAGAGACAAGCCAGCCAGTCACACAATCATGCTGGGACAGCTAAGGAAAACCCTACTCCCAGTGTTACAGCATGGGAGGATAAGCATGCTGTCACTCCTGCCATTTCTGAACAGTTGGTTCCATCAGAAACCTCTGGTACCAAATCCCTCTCCAATATGGACAGCCAAACTCAAGCAGCAAGTGTGACTCCAGGAAACTCTCAAACCTCAAACATGACTACTATCTTCACATAAGCCAACCAGTTATGGATGATATACTCTCTGTGGGCTTGTGTGCTGTATGTTATATCTGGGTTTCTGCCGTGCCGTTAATATGCACTTAGTTTCTTTTTTCTTTTAATAGTGTTTTCAAATTTTAGAGGCTCTTTTTTTTTTTTCATAAGACTCTCATTTGGGGGTCCCCATCTGTCTTCATCATTTTGGTTTAAGTTCATGTTCTAATGCCCAGCTCTTCATGGGGCTTCATACCTTCCTGAAACAGGATACTTGGAAGCAAACAGTATGGTTTTTCCAAAGGCTTTCAGCATATTATATCACAGATACATGTTCCAAGCAGTGGGCAAGAGATACATATCCGCAAGAGGAAACACCACAATTTATTCTGCTTCTGAACACATTCTGTCCCCTGACAACTGCTATAGGATGTTTGTCTTGCTTTACATCCGTAAGGCATTAGTTTTCAATGGTTTTTAATCCTATAAAACCCAAGTGCTTACTTTAATTATCTTCATAGCTGATATTCTTTCCTGTACCTGATTTAAAGGAAATTTACCTATTGAGGCAAATTGCAAAGTCACTTGAAATATATCCTATTTATCACTTTGCCTGTTTCTTCCAGATCATGCAAGATCACATAAAGCTATATATTAATAACACTATTATCTATGAAATCACAGCAGCTATGATTTAACAAAAATTATAGGTTACATTGCGGAATTATGATGTAGAAGTAGAAACACACAAAAGAGACTGTGTTACAATTAAAGCTGTTCCATTACATTTTTCTCTGACGGAGTTGCCTCAAAGTTCCAGTAATTAGCCAGGGATCCTGTAATGAATAATCCCCACTGTATATTGGCAGTGAGCCCATTTTCATATAATACTCAGTGCATTTTCTTGCCTGAAGAGTGGGTTTGTACCCCACAAGAAGTTCAGCTATTTTGCTCTGTTGCTATTGAAAGGCTTTAGAAAGCTGTTCCAGGTGGAGAAAGTCTCAGGAATTTAACTAGAGGATGTAAAAAAACCTCCCATGGAACAATGCAGCTGCAAACTCTGGGTACAGCATTCATGGCTATCTGCTCTGGAACAGAGAGAGGAAGGCTGCTTTCATTGTGGAAATGGTTTCTGTAATACCTGACCTGAACGTGTCAGTCAGTGTGTATGAATGAGTTACTGAATGACACCATCAAGTATATAAATGGGACACTGAGTGTCTCTATGGCTTTAATAGTGGAAAAACATGTCACTACATTTCATTTTTATTCTGTTAATAAATCAGTGCATCTTCTATGCAGTGTGTTTACATTCAGTTATGATATCTGATTCTAATATACTATCCAAGACTGTTTTTCCACAAGAGGTGATAAATGACAATATCAGATATATCCTTTGGCAACTTTCTGCTGTGTGAAAGTAAAACCTCAAAAAAGACTGTTCCAAAATAGGAAAACTTTTGAAGCAAAGACATGGCAGGAATCTTTTCAACTAACTGTGTCTCAAGGCAGCAGTGGAAAATCTCTACTGGTGCCTCTCATATGCAGGAGAGAGAGGGATAAATCTGTTTCCTAGTGAAGCTACTCATAATTATGGCTGATTGAAGTTAGAAAACTACAACATAACATTTGGCATATGCATGAAGCATTGCTCTGTTGCTGATACACTGCGTTCCCTGTTATTTTGCTGGAAGACCTAGCCTAAAAGCTGAAGATTTGATTGTATTGTGAGAAAATTGTGACTGACTTCCTTTGCTCTGTCTGGAGTTGCAGAACAGCTTGTAGAAACCTGATTATAATTTTCAAAACTGGATACCAGTAACTGCAGTATTAATTTAATTGTACCACTCTTGTTTTCATCCTCTGCAGCTGTCCCCAGTTGCTCCTCAAGAGAATCTAAGTCCTAGTGGATAGGTCTGTTCTTCATTACGTTGTATTCAGCTCATCAGGGGGCATACAGAAAAGCATCTGACAGAAGAGTTAAATTGTAATGGTATTTACAGGAAGCACAAGCATACCATTTCGCATATAATTTGTGGTTCCCTTGTAAGCTAAAATGTGGCTGAAATAGTCCTACTGATTGCACCTTGTTGTTATGGATAAGATTATTGTTTGAACTTCTCAAGCCAAAAAAGGGAAAAAATTAAAAGTCCAAGGATCTTTTTCACAAATGCTTAAGAATATGAGCTCCCTTAGCAGGGAATAAGTTTATATCCAACAAAATTACTTAAAAGCTGAAAAATTCTTGTGTACCATACCAAGAGTGCTGGTGCTGTTTCTGCGTGACAGGGAGAATTCTATTGTTAGAATCAGCAGTTTCTATTCTCTTAGAAGTTCCTTATCGAAGTTCTAGCCAGTTCTATCTGTCTTTAACTTCTGAGCTTGCAAAATGAAGTGAACTGTCTGGAAGCCACATGAAACAGCCAAATGAAACAACAATAGGCAGCCTAGCATTTGGTTGCTCCCTCTGGACAGGGAGCTCAGGAGTTAAATTGTTTGATCTGAGTTATGAAGCCTTTCTCTGACGTGTGATATAAACCACTACCATGGTGTCAGTTCCACTTTGGAAGTTCGCAAATGTTTTGATGGGTGCCAGTGTGCCGGTTTAACATTCCCCCTATGCCGGAGCCAAGCAGTCCAGTCATAATTGTAACAACATGTGCGCTGGTCAGAAATGCCAGGAGATGATTTTGGTGCAACAAAAGGGTTGGGTTTTTTTCCTTGTTTTTCCTTAAGGATAGGGAACAGTTGGAATTGAGTTTCTTCAAACAAAAGCCATTTCTACCTTTATAGTAGCTGATAGTTTGGCTCTGCTGTCACTGGGCAGGTGTACTGCCCACTCAGCTGGTGCGTTGCATCTCTTCAGAGAAATGGAAAAATGAAAAGTTCAGCATAGATCAGGAACGGGTGGGCAGATTTTTAAGTGAGGGCCTCTTTCAGGTAGAAATCTGAAGGTGAAGTGTGCTGGGGTTGAACAGCCTTAGCAGGAAAAATAGAGCCATGCCTGATAACCAGACGGTAACACTGCAGGGCTCATCACAGGGGGCTTGTGTTCTCCTGTGGCAATGTAGCTCTTTCTGTGTTGTGCCACCACATTACCATTATGGAAAGAAGTGTATAACACCGATGCATACCACTGTGAGAATGTTACAAACCACAATAGGATTGCCCATGTTGCAGTTTGGCCAGGATGTGGGGATTAACACTCCATCCTCTGTCAAGAAATGTTTAAATGAGCACAGATGGTTATGGCTCAGCCTGGGGTTTCCATGGATGTCTAGTATGTGGTGTAAAACACTTGGACAATCCCTAGTCTGATTCTATGTCCAGCCAGCTGAAGCTGAGCTCTCAAGAGGCTTCAGCTTAAGGTATCTATCTGCAGAGCAACTCAAGTTCTCCATCAGCCATTCTTCTTCTTAATACCTTCTGCGATGCAGTGGAGTCTTTCAAGACTATATCCCCTATATCCCCATTCTAAACAGAATGAAGAAAAACTAGTAAGAGCAAAAAGCAATGATTGTCATTGTGGTTTGGGGCACTGTGTTTCCTGACCAGCTTTATTAAGAACATGCTAGAAAGAATTGTGTATGGGAAAGTTACCCTACACAGAGGAAGTTCTGGAGACAAAAAAAGGGGCAGAGCACTATCGAATTGCATCCCACAGTGGGATTCACTCTGTTACACATTTTCTTCTTGGGACAGTAGGATCAATAAATTTTCTGTTCCTAGCACCCTTTTCTCAAGGTTCAAACATGAATCAACACTACTTTGATAGGGACTGTCCCAGTCTGAGGCCTGGTACTTTGCCAGATGCCCGTTGTGTAGGATCTTTGATCAGCTGTTGATCCTGGACTAAGTTTGGTACTTTCATGTGATTCTTTGTAGACACAGCATCTTGGGTCTCTGTGCTGCACTCTTGTGCCTGCCATAGCTGTGTATGTTGCTGAGAGTTAGATCCAATTTTTCTGCAGGCCTGATCCAACAGAGAAATCATACGTTCTGCACTTCAGTATTATATCGTGGTACCTTTTCTAATTCTGTGGATATACGCAGGTGTGGTGCAAAAGGGACAGGGTGTTGCCAGTGGCAATGCAAACAGGGTGTAGAGATGTGGCCTGGTATAATAGAAACCACATGCTTGTTAAGTGCCCTATTTAGGCTTGCCTGCATGGTCCTATTAAAGCGAGTGTTGGCTCCTTTGATGGGGCACGAGACTGGTTTCCTTCATCATTTCCCCTGAATTATGTCTCAGGAGCAAACTTGTACGTCAGTGGGGAAAGACCAAGTAACGAGAGAATTTAGCCAAGCCTCACCCCCTCAGCATGATAGGACATCAGATCCTTCAAATCCTTGCCTTTGGCAGCCTGTTAGTTACAGGGTTTAAATCATGCCTTTTAAGACACAGGTAGAGACGCTAAAAAGTTTGGGCCCTTCTGAATTAGGGCCTGGATTGTGTAGTTAGAGTCATTTTCCCAATTAGCTAAACATAAATCAGTATAACAAGGGGATTGGGAGCACTGGGCAGGTTTAGTACTTTGTCTCTCCTGCCTCTGTCCATACCACTCCCACCTGCTTGTTTGGCTGATCAGCCAGTGATTTTATTTTTCCATGCTGCTAGAGCTGAACTGGTTTTCACACCTGACACGTGTGTGCGAGAGGGCAGAACTGGGAGAAATTGCTCTTATGCAGTAAATAAAGCAGCCCTGATGTGTAGCAAAGGTCTGGCACCCCATGCCACACCATCTTTCAAAGGATGGGGACAGTGTCCCACTGAATAGGCCATGGTGGGCGGTGGCATGAGTTCAGAAAGTTCAGGGTGCCATCAATGTGATATCATACTGGAAAGCATGTGTGGGGGCCAGGCACTGTGTTTGTACTGTAGAGCTGGGTAGACAACCCGTGACTCCCTTTTCCAGGGCTATACCATGTAAGAGCTGTGCTGTCTTCTGGAGACTGCTGGATAACTGAGATGGGACAGGTGGCCCTCCAAGCCCAGTTCAGCCCAGTCCTCTGGTGGAGTGCTGGAATCCATTAGAGCAAACGGTAAGAGAAAAGCTTGGATGTTCCACACAGCAAAGAATGAAACCCCAAGAGCTGGAATAACCCATTTTGTGCCTTGTGATCCCATTGGAGTGGATATAAATCATGCAATGTGAAAGCTGCAGGGCTAGCTACACTTCTTCAGTCTCCTGCCTCTTGAAGAATTGGGGAAAATGTGGAAAGATGTCTGAATGAAAGAACAGAATCACTCTTCACCCAAACCATGCAGGGGCTTAAGCTGTGGCACTCCCTGAGTCTTGTTTTGAGGGCTGGAGCTGAGTAAGACAAAAAAAGACAAACCAACCTTAATTGCTTGGTGGGTAATAAACATGGACCCATTGATTTTGACACGTGAACCATGTCATAAATAAATCCCCAAACGATGGGCCTCTTTAACTTTCCCTATGCAGGGTTTCTTGCTTTTCTCTGTAGAAGTTGGCAGTGCCGGTGACATATATGATCGTCTGTCATAATCCTCTCGTGTTCTTATTGCCGTTGCTGAACCCGATCCTTCAGATGTCTCTCTGACATTTCTTTTCTCTGCAGTGAGCAGTAGTGGGCCCAAGATCTCAGTCTACTCTGTCATTGTGAAGGTATTGCTCTGACGTCACTGTGGCTTGAGAACTCTTAAATACTGCGATGGATTTATAACAGAACAGCAGCAATCAGGATCTCACTGACATGCCTCAGGAGCAGCTCCAAATGCATAATTGCTGACCTTGTGTTGCTTCTGCACTAATACCCTAAATGTCATGAAGGAGACCTCATTGAGTTACTTCACAGACACATCTTCCTCCTTCAAAGAGCCAGCAAAGAAGGTAGAAGAACAAAGGATAGAGTCATTCCATGAACTCAGCAATGTCATAAGGTGTCTTGCTAGCAATCCATATCAAGGGATGCCCTGCTGCACTGCAGTCATAAGGTCTTCTTAACCATTGCCTTCACATAGCTGTCCCCAGGAAAGCTGAAGGGATGGAGAACACTAGGAGCAGATGACAGCAACTCACTGTTGATGTAAGTCCTTCACTAGAGGATGGACCTAGGTATCCTGCCAATGCTGTCTCAGCAAACTCTGTTATCTTGCTTCCTTCCTTTCTCAATGTGGAAGGGTAACCCTTTGCACTACCCAGCCTGGGGAGGTCATGAGCCATCAGCCCAGCAAGAGTACCCCACTAGAAGAGTTTGTTGAATGCATGTGGTATGGCTGAAGAGTCATGAATTGGCTATCCCTCAGATTGTTAGTTTGGGGAACAAACTCTACGAACACCCTCCAGACCCATGCTGTGAGTATGTGCTGAAACCTGTGCTGAGGAGACTTGCTGCCATTGCAGCATGAGCTAGGTAGAGTGAAACAGCTGTGTCTTTGCAGGCCCGAGTCACTTTTCCCAGTCCAGTGTAGACAGATCTTCTGTCTCAAGGAAGCGTTAATTCAACTCGGACATCAGCTTCTTCAAAGTTTTCCAATTTGGATCCGAATTAGGTTTCTGAATATCATCCAAAACTCTGCATCATGTTTTGAGTAGTTCTGTACTTGTTTAGGCAATGGCTCTTGTTGCTGATTGTGCAAATTTCATTGTCTATAGTGCTGATAGTGTCCTAGAGGTTGTGTCTCTGGCTTTGCTGTCAGCTTCAGTGGTGTTAGCTTCATTGCAAAGAAGATGATACTATTTGGAATGAGGATGTGTTCATAAAGAACCAGGTCCATTCCAGCATTTTTCTAATGTGCTTCTCTCATCCTTCAAGAAGAACATCTTGCAGCTGTTTTAAAAAGCCCTGCCTGGTTCTCTGCAGGATTTTCTCCTTGCTTACAGATCTTTTTTCCCCCTGTCTGCTAAAATGCCAATTGTTTTCTTTTTTGTGTTACTCAAGTCAAAATATTTAGTGATGGACTTTTCTCCCTGACATCCCACTGCATCCCCTAACTACTGTGGAGTGTTCATTGGTCTCATTGACATTAACCAGTTCTGCAGGAAACGAGCATTGCCAAGCAGGCAGACTCCCAGTCCTCAACTTGCTCAGCATGTCTGGTATTGTCAGTGGCAATGCCTCTGTGACTCTCGTGGGGTGATGCTCTCACTGGCAGAACCTGAGAAGCTATCAGAAAATACTTTCTTTGGTTTAGGAGTTGCACTTGGACACTCATGATGATCTCTTCTGGCCTTGACATCCACAAAGCTATATCTGCTTTTCATAGAGGGGAATCGCAATTTACTTTTCAAGGCCTAGTCCATCTCCTCTGCCCCAACTGCACTGGAGTCTTTCATTACTCAAACTCTCCCAAGCCACCAATAAGTTTTCACCTTCTGTCCTTTGAACGGTTTCCCTTCCTCCTTCCAGCAGCTGCCAAGAAACTTCCTGGACCCATCTGTCTTTCAGGCTAGGCAACCACCCAGGGCTCCTCAGCA
>JAOXNG010000004.1:3991033-4015666 GCA_028566535.1 Scolopax minor
CTTGCTGAAAAAAAAAAATAATGGGAGAGATATGGATGTATTCAGGAAGAGATTACAATTTAAAACCCCTCATAAAGGTTTATGCAGCATTTACCTCCAGGCAAGGGGGTAGTTTCATTAATAATGGTGACAGCTGAGTTGAATATTAAGATTGTCCATGTTTATGAGATATCTATATGAGACAATTTTTATTTAAATATTTAGATTCACTACAGAACAGGTCTGTAGTGTTGCAAATGGTTATGAAACACAATAAGTAAAACCAGGAATCAACAACAAGTCCTTAGCTGGGCCTATAGCCAGTAAACCCAGTCTCCCTTCCAGCTCACCTCCTCTCATTTTCTCAGTGTGATCACACCATCTGCAGCAGAGCTTTCATCAATCTATATTGATATTGATTAAGTATATATTCAGGATGCCTGCCCATACATAAAGGAGGAATAGATTAGATTCGGTGCATGTGCTTTCCACAGTGTGTAGTTCCAACTTACTATGTACAATTTAAAGAACACCTGAAAAACACCCAAAAAACAGGGGCCAAATCCTATCAAGGAAGTTAAATTACGTTCACTAGTGTGCTCCTTAGTAAACATCTACTTTTTGAAAATAATGGGTCACTTGAGTGAGCAGATTGTCTGCTTGCAAAAAGCTAAATAAGCACATTTTTTTGTTTCTGATAGCTAGCCTACATTTTTTGAATGCTCAAGATAGAAACAGCATCTTCGATATACAAAGTATAACTTTCTAACACTTTCAACCGGGCTTCCTCATTCATCTTCATTAATTACCAACTAATTATCAACATAATGAATTATGCATTAGGTTTTGCAGGGGGAACAGTACCTGGTATTGCAACAGTTGAAGTTGTTAATGAGTAGACTGGGCTATGAAAGAACTGAACAGAGGAGCTCTACCTCTGTTAGAGCTTCAATTATTATCACATTATATTGATCTTATTTGCTACATCATTTGAACATGATGAAGCCCATTAACCTAATAATATTAGTACTGTTGTCTGTAGTAAAAATCAACTGAAAAAATCCTAGGAAGTGTCTCAGATCTTAAGAGTTCCAAAGAGTGGGGATTTTTGCTTGCTTGTTTCCTCTAGGGAAACATATTTCATACCACTGTAATTGGCTTTCCAGTAATTTAGCACAGATAGAGTGCTCCTTAATGATAAATGAAAGGATTTCTTTTAGTAGTAACATAAGACTCTGTATCCACAGCAACTCTTGAAAGTGGTTTTGAATTGTGAAAGCTTGCAGTACAAACATCAGTCTGAAAAATAACGTAGTGTGCATCGTTTCCTAGACAGGAAAGGAAAAGCCTGGACGACTTTGAAGGAGTGTTGGTGCTCGTTCCTAACATAGCTTCAGATATTGTTTAATTTCCATAGCAACGCTCAGGGGCAAGAAGCCAGCATTTTCAGAGAAATCCGAACTGATACAATTCACGAGCGAGACAGCACGACAGACTAGGAATAGCACAGAAAATAAGGTCAGGGAAAATCTATGTTACCAGACACACAACATTACTAAAAAGCCATATCAGATTTCCACAAGTTATAAGTATCTTATGAAGTGCTTGTTGCCAACATTTATGCCATGATCTTGACAGCATTCTAACCCCAAATCCAATAAACTGCATGCATCAATACTTTAAGTTATTACTGAAGAGAGAAATTTGCTTTCCAACCATTCCACCAGTGCCCAAATAAACCAAGCACCATCAGCAGAAACTTTCAAAATACTGGTAGTAAAATGCATGGCTTTTAATTTTCATTAATCATGTTAGTATAATAGGTTATCATCTGCTGATGCTGGACTTGCACTTCTGCTTGATAATTTTTCCAAAGCAAAAAAAAACCACAACACAACACAAAAGTCTAGAAAGAAGCACAATAATATTTTATAAATACAGAATGACATGAGGTAAGTTATCATATTTGTCAGCTGTTGGGAACAGCCACAGAAAATGCTGAATTGTGAGAAAAGTATATTTTCCAAAGTGCTAAGAAGAAAACTATGCTGTTTGTTGAGTCTGGCTCAGAAACCTTACCTGCTCCTGTACAATTTGTCCCAAGGTTCCAGAAAAAAAGAAGTAAAAAATTACCTGAAGTTGACAGGCATTTGTGTTGCAAATTTTTTAAGGGCAAAAAGCACAAGTTTTATTTGGAGCTTGTAGCAAGATACTCTCACATCATACTGATGGAGTGCAGTTGATTTACATCTTAAAAAAAGCAAAACCAAGTCTCGGAGAAAAGAAAAAAAAAAAAAAAAAAAAAGGAAAAAAAGGCAGCCTGCTTGCCAAAGTAAACCCAGGTCATTACAGTACTTGTAAACAGTATCTGAAATGCCAAAATTGAAAGTTTTATTTGAACTGAGGCAGTCTACTTTTATTTAATACAAGTTCAGTAGTTCAGGCAATAGCTGCACTTACCCACTACCTTTGTGTTGTTTTAGGTTATATTGGTGTTGTAAACAGAAGCCAGAAAGACATTGATGGGAAGAAGGATATAAAGGCAGCTCTTCTAGCAGAAAGAAAATTCTTTCTTTCCCACCCAGCATATAGGCACATGGCAGATCGGATGGGAACACCATATCTTCAAAAAGTTCTAAACCAGGTAAAACATTAAGCCTTTGTGGAGAAAGGCAGCTTTTATAGTGATTGGACTGATATAAAATCTGTATTAAAATGAATGTTGTTCAGTGAACCTCAGTTATTCTTTCCTGCTTTTAACCTTTTAAATCTTCATAATGTAGTAAACGAAGCTGACTTCTACTGTTAGTTCTGCGCTCCTTGGTTTTCTTTAATACTGAATATGAACATAAAAATTAGTTTTGTCTCCCTTCCTGGAAGTATAGCATCCTATTCCTTAATTATCACATTTCTTCTAGCTTAACGGGATTTTTAGAATTCAAATTTAGAAACTAGGGGAAACAAAAAACCATGACATTTTCAGAAATCATATATCCTGAGGTTTCACTGTAAGTCTGTGCTCTAACCTCAGAATTTACACTTTATTATAGTTTGTAATAGAAACACTGTACTCTATACTAATGATATAAATGACAAATAAAGTAATTGGAACGCTTTGTTCACATTACCTTTATTTCTGCGTAGCCCTTTGGTTTATTTGTATGAGTCCATGCTAAGCCACATCAGATCACAGCTTGCTTCAGCAGGAAATAGAGGTCTGTTTCCCAGTTACCTGGAGGAGAAACCCATAGCTTACTGTCCCAATGAAGACACTGCCTACAGGAGACTTGGAGGTGTATATAATTCTCTTCACCATTTTGTGTCTTTGGGTATTACTCTTTCCATAGTGTCATCCCTTAGCTTGAGCAGCATGTGACCATAATGATGATACATCTCAGCAACTTTGAAGAAGACAAGACCAAGTCATGCCCACCTCTCTAAAATTGCTGGTGATGCTATGTTTTGTTTTTGTTTTGTTTTTGTTTTGTTTTTAAACCCTTACATTATCAGCTGACTGGTATTCTTGGCATTCCTATAAGTCAAACTTGATAGGTTTTTTTCTGGTTCACTGTCAAATAGCAGCCTTTTGGTCTGGAATAGGCAAAGACTAGGTCAGCCTAGCTTTGTCCATTTTGGACAGCAGCTGGAAACAGAAGAAAAGTTATTGATTAAGGTAGGAAACAAAGTGGTTGTCCTGCTAAATTTCTTGCTGCGGTGACTTTGCAGCTGTAACTTGACAGTCACGTCAATGGTGACTGGCATGTTCTGGCCTTGCTCAAAAAGAATGTTGATGCCCTTTATTTATGCCTCAAAACTAAAGTCTTCATGAGGATGGAAGAAATTGCTTGTATCATGCAATTTTATCTGTTGAGAATGTTTTGCCTCTTTTTATACCTGGAAAGTTT
The DNA here is from genome assembly GCA_028566535.1 of Scolopax minor. Classification (NCBI taxonomy): domain Eukaryota; kingdom Metazoa; phylum Chordata; class Aves; order Charadriiformes; family Scolopacidae; genus Scolopax; species Scolopax minor. The sequence continues at coordinate 3,994,918 of JAOXNG010000004.1, forward strand.
AATCTACGTGTTTTAGTTTTGACACTGGAGCACAGGCTGCATACACCTTTGGACTATCTTACCTGTCCTTATTTGCATTTACTTTATGTACTTTAACTTTTTTGTGAACTGTTTTGTAAATTTACCTATTTCAGTATGAACTGTTGGTCTTCTGTTGCTATTACTGTGTGTAGAATAGTATAGATGGAAAGATCTATTTAAATTTCTTCCATAAGATATTAGAGATGTATTAGTGTTTGTGGTTTCAGGTAGTATTTCAATTTCTCTGCATCCACAAGGTGGTGCTCCAAGGAAACTGCGGCTTTTGGTTTTGTGCTTGTTGTGCTGAACAAATTTTATTTTGAGTTTACATATTCTAGACAAATTTCAAGTGTTAAAAAAAGATAAGTTCTATAATCATTAATAGGAGGGCAAAAAATTTTCTCTTTAATATACTTGTTAAGGGAGCAGAAATCACATGGAGTTGATTTTTCTCAATGGTGGGAGAATGCCAAATAGGTACTCTGTATGTCTATGCTTGCCTCCGTCTCTGTTCTCAACGGGCTGAGGATGCTCAGAATCTCTTCCTTGTTCCACATTGCCTTGTGGCTGTAAAGTAAATGAGTCATCGTGCTGAACAAGTATATAGGGAACTGGGAAACACTCATAGGAAAACCATCAAGATGCGAGTGGTGGCACCAGTGCTGAGTGATGAGAAGTCATTTCAAACTACTTATGTAATGTGTATAACTTTTTTGTGTGTGGCTAAACGAGTATGTAGTAACACTGTTCAGTGACTGAGAGGACAAAGGCATTTTTCAAGCTTACTTATAATGTGTATGCAAAAGAGATTTTGTTCTTTAATAGAGTCCAGTGCTTCAAAGACTGAAAGGAACTATACTGGTAAACTAGCTAATGATAGCTAGTTTGATAGGAGCTATAGCTGGTAAATTGCAGGTCATGGCTGATATGCTTGGCAGTCAGAAGGAAATAGTTGTGTTCTTGCTTTTATCTTTATTAACAGTAAAAAAGGACAATTATTTGCTTTTTAGCAACTTACCAATCATATTCGGGATACACTGCCAGCCTTCAGAAGCAAACTCCAGGGCCAGTTGCTTTCTATAGAACATGAAGTAGAGGTATACAAAAACTTCAGACCAGAAGATCCAACCAGAAAAACGAAAGCCCTGTTGCAGTGAGTATCTAATCTTTTGTCTGCTTTTCTATTTTGTATAGGTTTGTTTTTCTTTTTCTTTTTCCCTTTTTTCCCCTTCTAATGGGTTTAAATTTAAAAATTAGGATATGGTTAAGGATTCTGAATGCAAACTCCAAAGAATCCTGTGCTTGATGTTCCAAAACACTTTATTTATTCTACAATTTCAGGAGAATTTTTTCTAAAGTAATTTTAGCAGTCCTAGAAAAGAGAGAAAGCAAAACAGGAAAAGTTACAAAGATGGGCAACATAGATGATAAAAAGTAAGAAACTGCTTCTGATTTTACAGACACAATCTTCACCCTGCCAAAAAGATGACCTCATGCAAGGAAGGAGATTGTTTTAGAAGTCTGTAAGATGAAGAGTCCGAAAGGAGAATAGGAAATGTTTTTTTTCCAATATAAAAACTTGTCCATTCAAAAGAACTTGAAGAAGCAAAGTCATAATTAATCATATATTGTAGCCCTTCATCTGATGTGCATCTAAGCCACAGAGCTCTTTGCTGCAGGAGCTGATGCTAAAAATTTGTGTGCTTTCAGAAAGCAGCTAGGCAAATTCTTGGAATAAAGAAGACACTAGTAAGTACAAGGACAAATTCCTGCTGTATGGAATCCATTAACAGCAATTTATTGTATCAGAGTATCCTGGAGACATATTACTTTGTGCTTGCTCTGTTCTCCTTGGCACCTACTGTTGGTGACTGTCATTATGCAGCTTTTTTTCTGTAGTGCAGCCATTCTTACATTCAAGTGATACTGTATTGGGGTGGGTAAAAGCCTCTTTCTTGCAGTTTGCCTCTCTTAGCACGCATCTGACAACTAGCAGCAAAATGGATGATGTGATATGCCATCTGTGCTTGTGTTAAAACTGACCTGGCAGATGTTGATGCTTTTGGGCTCAAGAAGTCGTCATGGATTGAATACTGTTGTTGTTTGTCAGAGGAATGGCAACAATTTCTGGAGCTACTTTATTATTCTAAGTTCCAAACTAGAAATCTTTTCACTGCTGAAGTTACTGTTCAGTTTGGGACTCATCCACAAAATAAGTCTGTCTGATGAGACTTCGATAACACTTTGTAAATTGATGGCACAGAAGTGACTGTTCATCTGACTTCGAATAAAGTGGAACTGGAGTCAGAGCCCTTTATTGTGGTTTTAGCAATAAGGAAAAAGGGTAATGCTGAAATTTCAGATTGAAGCTGCTATAGCACCCACCGTTTTGCTTCATGTAGCTTCCTTGCTTGATCTGTTCCCCAGGATTCTTGATACTCAGTATTGTGTACCATTTCACTTGAAAGGTCTGCCATTTTCTCTCTCTTTCTTTCTTTATGTATTTTTTTAAATTGTAGCACTCTGCAGCCACTTCTATGTTCATATGTGATAAAAATTTACCTCTTAGAAGAGAAAGCATCTAAAAAAAGATAGAGAGATGTGAAATGTACCTAGCTCTTCTCTCTTATATGACAGTTGTCACATTTCTACTGTGACTGATTTCAAAGGTTTTCAGCCTTCTTAGTTCTCTGGGATAGATGGTAATAGCACTGGATTGTGAAAATGTGTAAGTTTTGGACAGGATTCGTTCTCTAATTGAAGTCTGGAATTCAGAAGGAAAAATGGTCACCTGAACTAGAGAAGCATTCTTGAGCCAGCTGATGACTCTGATTTATTCCTTTGTTTTTGTAACAACCGTGTCCAAAAGATTTGTCTGACCCTCATGATGTGACTTCAGATGATTTGGTTGCAAAAACAGAGGGACATCACCTTTGACTCTTCCATGACAGTACAACACAGGTGTTTGGTTTTTTTCAGTCTGTGTATTTGGTGACTTAACTGCTAGAAGCACATATATGAAGTGCTGAGGATTGTTAGGTGTTGCTTGCTGGTATCTCATGCTCTACCATTGAAACAAGTTCTAAAGTAAAAAATTGAATTTAATTTCAACCTAAATCATCCTACTTGGTATTTCACTGTGTAGTTTTTTCTAATTCCTTCATTATAAGTAGGTGCTATAGAAGAAATTAACTTCTCAGTAAAAATTTTCCTCACTTTCCCTTTTTCTTTTGAGGTGTGGAAAGTAACTTAACTAGAACACTTTCCTTTGAATAAATTCCATAGGGCATGTAAGGAAAAAAACCAATATGCCTCACCTCATGCCATAGGATGTTATTAAGTTTCTGGAGTCCTCTTCAAAAATTGATTCTGGGGCCCTACACTTACACTCTTTCTCTAACCTGTTCTGTTAACCTGACCATATTGGTATTTGAGGTTTATGTACAGAATCTGTCATTTCAAATTTATGACCAAATACCTGTATGTACCTTGAGCTATCCATGAATCTTATAACTGGAGGAATTCTTATGTGTGTTCTTCTAAATGGTCCAGCTGCAGAAGTCTAAGCGCAACCATATAAACTGGAGCTTGTGACGTTGACAGTTGCCACATTGACAAGGTAGTGCTGCTTCTTGGGCTAGCTTTATGGCATGGGAAAGAAAGTTCCTTAGCAATCTCTTCTTTAGTTTAGTGGCTTGATTCACACCATGCTTTTGGACTGCATCTTTTAGAAAGAGGAAAATCAAAGGGTCATTGTGGAGAAGTAAGCTCTCTGCAAATGGTACCTTTTGCCTTATGAATGGAGTATTTTACTTATGGTGGTCTGCCCTGTTGAACTCTGCAACTTCTGCAGCAGCGTCTAAATATGGATGTGCTTTTCTATTCAAAGTAGTATTATAATTTAAACATCAGGACTTCCATTTGCTTATCCTACTAAAAAGACTGCTATCACTTTTTATTGACCTAAAAAAAAACCCCAAATTAAAAAATTTACATAATAAATTATGGTAACATTTACAGTTTTGTGATCATTGATAAAACACAAATGTAGCTTGGTACCCAGCTGTATTTGTAGCTGACTTTAATATGCAGTTTAATACACGGTATTTTTTTTTTTTAAATACAACATTTGGTAAGAAAGAAAATAATACACTGATCTATGTCCTGCAAGACAGGATAAGTGGAGGGGTATGTGTAGGTATGGATTTTTATGGATTGGAAGTTTGGCTGAATGAATTGTTGTTATACTTTTGTCAATTCCTCAACGTGTTTTAATAGGCACTAGTAGTTACATGGTACTGAAGTTAGAGTTGGTTATGGAAATGCTTAAATGGTTGTTTGTGGTTTTTTTTCTCTCCCTCTCTGAAATTTAGGATGGTACAACAGTTTTCAGTGGACTTTGAAAAAAGAATCGAAGGATCAGGAGATCAGGTTGATACACTAGAACTTTCAGGAGGTGCCAAAATCAATCGTATTTTCCATGAACGTTTTCCTTTTGAACTAGTGAAGGTATTTATCCATCTTGCTTGTGTGCTTTGTGTTTTATTTATGTATTCTTATGTTCATACTTATAGTAGTAAAGCCAAGAGAAGATCTGATTGGAAGAAAATGCTCTTAACTGTGAAAGAAATTACATGAAGTTATTATTGAGACATTTGGCTTAATTTCTAGTTTTGGGTACTGTGACATGATAAGAATTCTGAGATATTTAAGTTAGAATATAATTATAGTCCCTATAGTAAATATAGTTCTTACTATTTTCCATGCTTTTTTATTGTTTTATCAAAAATGACAACTTCATTCTGGTTAGATGGCATAAGCAATCAACTATAGCTGGTAAATTTAAGTTGTTGTGTTCAAGCACCTAGTACTTATTAAAATTAGTGGTATGGAAAATAGCAATTTTCTGTGTTTTCTACTTCCTGTATTCAATGTATTAAACAAAAGCCAGCTTTCGGTCATACACTTTCATAGTGGGAGGAAGCAAATTTGTTGTTTTGAGATAACTTTTCTCCTCTTGGTACATTTCTTCTTACTTACTCATCCTTTTGGTAACAGAATAAACAGAGGTCCAGTGGGGTGTGAACTAACAAAACCTATTTTCCTGTGAATTTGTGTTACATATTCTTTGGTTTTTACTTTCACTGCAGTGACTTCATCTTCCCCTCACCATGAACTCTACTGTGTCTCTGGTCCCCATTCTTTTATGCTTTTCTTAAGCTTCCTTTCCACTTGTTTTATGTTCAACTGTCTTGACATTACCTAACTCTCATTTGGATAGGAACCAGGCAGGATTGTGGCTGGTTCCAAGGTTTAAATGGCAGTCCAACAGAAGAGATGACAGTTGGGTTTAGGTGACACCACTAACTTCTCTCCAGCTAGCTGGCTTTCAAAAAAGCTAAAGAAAAGCTTTATAACTTCATAACTGAGATCACTGCTCTCTTAAGTTGATTGACAAACAGTAGAATGGGAAGGGGAGGATAAACGGACCATAATCACAGAAGTTGCACCATTTAGGAAAACAGGCTTAAAAACTTAATGCTGCATCTTCCAAATCCTGTTTCTGGCTTACTCTGTCAACTCTGCGAAGTCTTTTCAGTTGTTGGTATATCTGGAATAGAAGGGTGAATTATTTTCAACAATCCTTACAGCTGCCTGCAGCCTTAGTGTTGAAATGTTTTAAAATACTCATGCTTTGTTTAGTGTAATTAGAAATTAATGTTTTGCTAGTTGAACTTGACCATCTTTCAGTTATACTGGGAGACGTAATATTCCCAGGTTTATTAAAAACTTCCTCTAATATGTTCTCATATGCTCTTGTTCCTCTAGATGGAATTCAATGAGAAGGAACTGCGGAGAGAAATAAGTTATGCCATCAAGAACATACATGGTATCAGGCAAGTGCTCCCATGTTTTCAAGCCCAGCCACATTATAGAGGCTGTGGTTTTTTTAACCTGTGGACATCCTGGCTATCAGATGCTAGGCTATGTTACTAACACACTGTTCCCAGCCGCTTATTTTTTTCTTTCACTCCTTTATACTTCTGTTTTTCAGGTAGTTTTTTTGGGCCAAACAATTGTTTTGCCCCAGGAAGTTTAATGTACTTGGAAATGATGGAAAAATTACTTTACAAAGAAAATCAGTCAGGTTTTTTTCTGGTAGCGTCTGCAGTTCTGTTAAGCCTTCATTCCTGAAAAGTCATGTAATATCTTTTGAAAGCATTGCTTACAAGCTTTGTTCTCTTAGTGTTTTGGAAAACATTCTTTTCGTTACTTGCATAGTAAATTCTCAAATGGTTGACTCTAGTAGCCGTGGTGTAGTACTTGAACTTTTCTGGCCTTATTGATGGAAAGGTCTTGATGAGCAATTTATGGTAGTGAACTGATAGTTTGAGGCATGTTTTTATAGTTTGCTTTTTTATATAACTTACCTGCCAAGACAGACTTTGGGAAGCGTTTGAAAGAGAAGTAAGGCCTATTTGTTTAGAACTGGTTCTGTGCAGTATCTGTTATATAAGTTCATGTACCGCACAGTGACCAACTGTGAAATTCTCCATATAGAACTCTGAGTAAAAGAACGACGTTTCCTGTTGTAAATGAAAAGTGCAGCTATAGGATTCTTATGGGTTTGCTATGCAAGTGATTGTGCGTGGAGGGCTGCAGCTGTCGTTCATCCCTTCATGCACTGTTCAAGAGGCTTTACTGCATTATATCAGTACTCAGATTTTTCACAATCATCTTCAGGTAGTAAGGGATATTTCTATTTCTATATCCTTACTCACGATGACACTTTATTTTTTAGAGAACGGAGCAAATTTAGTTATGTGGAAGCCTGTCTGTGTAGGGATTGTCAGGTGTAAGTCTCTGAAAATGAAGATATTAGCAATTTAATAAAAGAACTTCTTTGTGTGATGTTTTTATTACTGTCTTACGTGTTCTTTTATGTCCACAGAACAGGTTTGTTTACTCCAGATATGGCATTTGAAGCCATAGTTAAAAAACAGATAGTTAAGCTGAAAGGACCTTGTTTAAAAAGTGTGGATCTGGTCATGCAAGAGTTAATAAACACTGTCAAGAAGTGCACTAAAAAGGTAACTTGCAAATAGATCTGGTAAAGTAAGTAAAATGTAATGGTATAGCAGATAATATAAAGCCTGCCTTGCATTTTGCAGTATTAAGAGATTTTTGATCTGGTCACTTGATGTACAGTTTTAATTACATCTTCTGTACAACTCTTAAAATAATGTAATGCTGGAAATGTTCATTTTCATTCCTGTGTTTTGTGTGTGTGTGTATGTGTATATATATATAGATATATATGTATATATATACACAAACCTCATGATTGGGATTTTGTTGAGTCAAACTTGCCCCCAGCTTACTCTTTAAAATGATGGTACTGAAAATGGAACATAGGCAGCAATTCCACAAATGTGTAAATCAGCAAAAAACAATTGTACTTTAAAGTTTTGTTTTCCAGTGCTAATAAGAGGAAGAAGCAGTGAAGCTTTTCTAGAGCAAAGGTCTCAGATGTGTTTGGACATCTATTAAGGAGAGAAAAATGTTCTTTCTATATTTAAATTTACTGAATATCACCACAGCTCTTTGGGATGTAAAAGGTCCATAAGGTCTCCTGTGCTTTATTCATGCACAACTGCACAGAGTCTGATCTCCAGCTATCATGAAGTTAGTGGAAAGCTGGGAAGACTTTTGTCTCCCTTGTATTGGTACAATCATCTCTATCCCTCTGTCTTTCCTACTGTCTCAGAGTTCAGGGTACCTTAATAGTAGCAAGTACAGGAGTGGTTCTGGGATGTGGGCACAAGTCTGCTGAAGTTACTGAGAAATATCCTGTTATAATCCTTTGCATTTTTCTGAAAAATGCAAAGGATTTTTTTTTTTTTTTTTACCCATGAGCAGGTGAATGGGCTCTTTTTTAAAACAGGAAAGGGTGACAATATTTTTGACAATTCACTGCAATATTTTTAGTGGAGTTTCCAGGGTTTTTTTTTTTTTTCACTTTTATCAAAAGTATGTCACTTGATTTAATTGTGCAGATTTTTTTTCCCAGTGCTATTGGCCAAATGTACTGTTGTATTTTGCTGTTTCCATTTTTTAAGTATTATTACTGAGATGTAAAGATGTTGCCACAAGGTGGAGCCTTCAAAGAACAAGAAACTTGGAAATCATTTAAAGCACCACTCTGGAATCAGGCATAGTAGAAAATAGAGGCGTGGAGATACCTTATCCCAAGGCTGATAAATTGTGGTTCACATGTCCAAGGTATTTTTTCCATGGAGCAAAAGTACAGGAACAATCCAAGGGTTTAGGTCTCTCCAGTTTCTCTGGAAAATGGCCAACAATAGCCAGTGAAGCTTGCTTTGTATTGTGGTTAATTTTTAGTACAAGCATTTATAACAATTGCTTTCTTCCAAAGAGGGAAGGTGGAGGGTCCCCTGTTTGTATTTTACTGAAGTCACCCTGCAGATGTAAATTTCTATTGATTTTGCTTTTCAGTTGGCAACATATCCAAGGTTGTGTGAGGAAACAGAAAGAATTGTTGCTGGCTATATTCGTGAAAGAGAAGAGAAGACCAAGGATCAGGTGAGAATAAATAGGAGACATAACAATTTGTGGAAGTGTGTGGAGGAGGAAAGTTCTTATGTACAAATTACAGCAAGACAATCAAGACAATAAAAGGTTCCTTTTTTTTCTTTGTCCCTCCCCTTCTGTCCTCCCTCCCTCCCCCCTCAGCAGGCTGCACATTTTAAATGGGGAGAGAATTTGCATTTCTGTCATTGAGCTTTGACAGAGGAAACTAGAATTATTACAGAAAATACTAATCTGATCTTTCAAGATTAGGATTGGTGGTTTAAAATAGCATTGGCTTGTTCCTGTGCCACAGTGTGCCATCTTCTTAGCTGTGCTACAGCAGCTGCTTGTAGGAAATCCATTATTGATTAAATAAATGCACAGAGAAATACCCAACCTCTTTTCAACTTTGTTTCTAGTCTTTTTTTAACATACCAATCCCATGTTCTAATTATGGTGAGGCCCACAAGCAATTGTACTAGGGCTCTTGTGGGACTGACAAGCCGTGTAGTGGATGTGTAAGCTCCAGCAAGCATTGCTCTTGAAGTTCTGTGTTACTCAACAATAGCATCAGCATGCGGGCTGAGCAACTTGGCCCCATCTGCCTCTGGCCATGTTGACAGGCTTGCTGAGGTGTGTAGTGTAGAACCATTGCAACTGACCCTTGAGGGCTATGGTATGCTTGGAAAGGTAGCGTCTCAAATTTGAAAAAAATAATAAGGTAACTTATCCTTTGGATTCTAAAATCAGCAAGAAAGAAATTCCTCCTATGGCCATTCTGAAAGACAGGGACTGCTATGAAGTTGATAATTTTAGGTTGTGTTTTTTTAAATTCAGAATTTCAAGCATTTGTTAACCGGCACCTAACCTGGTTTTTCTGACCATTGCTTTCTTTGAAGTTTAAAAAAACAAAGTTTCAGATAAAATTCTTTAGAACATTCATCACACAACCAAGCACTCCAAATCCAGGAAACTTCAAACCTGAAACATGTGACAAAATCCACTGGATGTGGAAACAGGAATTATTGTCTGGAGAGTGCAGAGTGTTACAACAAATATCTGGAGAGGAGGGGCTAGGCAGAGCTTCTAAATTGTTCTGGACTCCTGGGTCTCTGGTCCTGTTCCTGTGCTAGCTTGGGGGCTGTGCAGCATGTCCTTCTTATCCTTTAGTCTGTGTTGTGAATGTAGTCTTAAAAATAATTTTTAAAAATCTGTGTTTACTGGGCTTGTACTTGGAGGGAGCACTAGTTAACACACTTAATTATTTCAAAATTTGGAGGAAGATACAAGTTCCTTAGAATTACTTAGAATAATTAAGCCTTTTTCTCTTATTCCATTCTTCATTGTGTGCACATACCTGGCAATTTCCCAGAACAAAGTACAAAATACCAACTTTCTGTAAATGCCCAAAATTGGTCAAATGGGTTATTAACACATATTCACATCATTATTTATGCTGTTGGTAGTTATCATTAATAAATCAAAATGTTAGTGAGGATATTTTTGGAGGTAAGAGCTAGACCCAAAGCCCCACTGTCTTTTGCTCTGACAAAGGCATGTAAAATCTTCTGGAAATTGTGAAGAATTTGGAAATGATGCTGTGTTTGAGGGGCTGCATAGAAATAACTGAACACTTTGAGGAGATAAAGTGCTGTCACTTGGTAGCAAAAGGTTTCTTCCTTGCTCCTTACTGATAAATGGAAGTCTGAAAAGACAAGGGGAGAGCGCAGTCTCATGCATGTTCAAGAAGCTGTTCCAGGGTAGGTGCAAGCTTTCTCTAATACTTTAGGAAATTCTTTGCCAAGTTAGATTATCAAGTTTGAATCAAATTCTGTCTCTGGGCCGTTGAAGACCTGGCAATTGATAAGTACAGAAACCATTAATTCTGATATTTCATTGACTAGTCTGTCTCTCAAGCCAGATGTGTGCACCAGAATGGCTTTCTAGTACCTAGACTGTACATTTTCTGGAACAGGGCTAGCTTGCCTGTCACTTCTTTGTGTAGAACCTAAAGAAAATTTAGGTACCCTGATTTTTAGGTTTAAGGTTTGGGTTCCTTGCTGGCCAGAATCCTACAAATAGACAAGACTTCACTTAACTTGTAAAATACGGAGCTAGAATCAATGTTGCATATTATTAAATGCTTTCTGGTAGCATATGATTATTTTTTTTAAAGTGGAGAAGTAAAGTAAGGAAGTATAGTAAAAAAAAAAAAGAGGTCTGTCAGTGGAAAAAAATAGGAAGAGGGAAGAGCTCTTTTGTAGTCTAGTTTATTAAACAAGCACACAAGCAGAAGTGGTGGGATTTTGAAAATATTGTTGCTTTTGGCTTGGGCAATTATGAAAGGAATATGAAATAATGCAGAAAACTCAAAACTTCTGTTCTTTTCTCTTATCCTTTTCATCAATTTCCCCTATCCTTTATCCCTATCAATTTCCTCTACCTTACCCTGCTCTCCTGTCTCCCCAAACAGGTACTGCTGCTGATTGATATCCAGGTTTCTTACATCAACACCAACCATGAAGACTTCATTGGCTTTGCAAAGTATGTATATTGAGAATTTGTTATAATACGTTGTCAAGCTGTTTTTTTTCTTTTAAACTACGTTCAAAACTCAAGTCCTGAAGTGTGACAGGAGCATGCTGTACATGATATTGAACTCTCTCCCACTTGTAGGGATTCTTCACCCCAGTTCACAAGCCTGGTTTCATTGAAGCTGAAGCTTATGTCTTGGTCTGGAATCATATGCGTCTCAGGAAGCAGCATTTTAGGACCACAGAAATGTATGATATTGGTGGTCTTTCCACATCGTTGCAAATGCATGTTTTGGGAGCTGTGAATCAGTTTTGCTCAGAATAGTGGATGTTGATGAATTACAAGTGTGCCTGCTGTTTGGCTGTAGAGAATAATAGTAGCAGAATGCCCTGCAGGGGCTGGTTTGACGTTCTCCTTGCTTAATTGAAAAGGCTGTGAGAATATTCTCAGAATGTTCTCCCTCAGCTTCCAGCAGTTGGTGCCTCAGGGACTTCATACCAACGTTTTGACGCTAGTAAAAACATTAAAGATGTCTTCACTCTTTGAAAAAGAAATGTTCCTTCAGCCATATTCCTGACATATTTACCATAACGGTGTGTTTGGAATCACAACAGGTTTTATCCATGTGGGATGTGGAATGCTGGCAACAGAGTTGCTGGCACCATAGTATGTATTATACCTTTTCTAGTTAGCACTCTGAAGGAAGGTCTACATCTTTGGCTGTATGCCTTGAAGTTTTAAAACATGGAGTTCAGTAAACTGAGAGGGAAGAAGGCAAAGCCAGGCACTGTTTATGTATTTGGTGTGAACAACTTTCTCTAGAATTGTTTGCAGGTCCCAGATATCTTTATCAGTTCTCTTGACAAATGACAGGATGTTGTAGGAATGGTAGCTGGCCTTCTAGAGGTCAAGATAACAACCTGCTTGCTATTTACTTCTCTTCATCCTTTTCTGACAGGAAAAAGCCTGCTAAAAACACTCCATAAATATTCATGGTGTGTGTTGTGACCTTGGGAAGTCACATAGTCCAACCTCCTGTTCAGGGGAGGGTTAATGCTGAGTTCAGACCAGGTTATTCAGGGCTTTGTCCAATCAGATCTGTATAACTTCTAAAACTGGACATTCTCCAGCCTCTCTAAGCAGCGTTTTCCAATGCTTGCCTCTCCTCCTGTGAAAAGACTTTTCCTTGTGTCAAATTGGAACCTTCCATGGATTCTGTAGTACCAGGTATATCTGGAGATATGGTTGCTGCTGCTGGAGTCTGTAGTTTGGTCCATGGTCCTCACTGCTGTGCCTTTTCCAAGGAGTTGCCACGTCTGAGTTCAGTTTCTTGGGAAAGCTGCTTCCTCTTTTGCCAGTTGAGATCTAGAAATCCCCAGCCGCTGTGCATGGGGTATAAGCAGATAACAAATGAGACTTTGCTTGAGTTCACTGATAAGTTTAAGCAAGTGTTTCTACAGGTTGAAACTGATGGGAAGCGAAGTGTCTTTTTCGATGTGTACTCAATTGGAAGAGAAAAACTGGGCAACTAAGAACAACTTAAAAATGTAAAATATTTATGAGGTAAAAAGTAGAAAATACACATTTTAAACTATAATAATTGTTATAATAATATAATAATTATAATGATAAAAATATTATAATAACAGTTATATTCGAATTGGAAAATAAACTAATTTTGGGGTAGCATATAGGCTTCTGCAGTATCTATACAACATGGACTATAGATTCCCCACATTCCCTAGTGTTTCCTTTCTTTTACTGAGTTTTCTAGCCAGTTATCTCATGTGACCGTAGTGTTTTATAAGTGTAAGTCCTCTGAACCTTGTTCATAAGAATGAGGAGACAAGACAATTCAAACTACCTTGCAGCACTGCAGGGCCTAAGACAGGTACAGTGCAATGTGAGTTGACCTGAGAAAGAATTAAAAATACTAACTTTTAGAACAACTTTCCATAATTATGAAATTGTGAAATCTTAGAATATTAATGTTTGTTCTCCTTTAGTGTGATGAGTGACAAAATGCTAGTATTGGGCTTGTTTCCAGTTGATGTAACTCAGACATAGCTACATTCTTCAATCTACATAAAGAGTAATTTGTTTTTAGAACAGTCAGTAGAGGACCAATCGCTGGACTCTTTCTAAAAGGCTTGGTTTTCTTAGTATGATGTTAGTGGTCTAGCTAGCTTTCTTAAGGTGATAAAAAAAAAAACAAAACAAAACATAAAACCCACAAAAAACTAACCAAATAAACCAAACAAACCCCCAAACCAAATGAATGGCAAATTTACGTTTCCTAAATCCATCCCTTGTGTCTTTCTCAAACAGCAGATCAACTGGTGAGGTGTCAGTGCTGTGTTTTCTGTGTGTGTGTTATTTAATCATAATTTATGCACCAAAGCTTATGCAACTCAAATTGTGCACCAGAGACATGCAGTGTTATTTAGTCAAAAGGATCTGGATGACTGAGATCTAAGCCCAGTGAGCAGACACATGGAATAAACATCCTTGTGGATCTTCTCATGGGCAGCATGTGAACTGCTGGTTTGATGGAGTGTGGTCTGACGCTCAAGATCAGAATTGGGACAGGGCTGAGTTTGGTGCTTCAGCAATTCTTTGGAACAGCAGCTGTGCACAAAACAGTTGCAGAACTGGCCGTAGGCTGTGATCCAAGCACATCTTTCTTACTCTTTCAGAGCAATGTTTGTAGCTGATCCAATATGTACGCTTCTTTCCTCAGTTCATCAATGCCTGCTGAAATGGTGTAATCTAATCCAAACAAAACTTCCTGTCACCAGTGGCTGCTCTCGTGGTCAAATAGCTGAAGCCTGCTGGTTGAACACTTTTTTTCCTCTTTCCAGCAAAATTTTAATTCTTGGACTAACACTTACAAATCACCACTTACAAATCTAATGCAAATGCTTTTAGAATTAATGGCAAAATTTATGTTTGTGAGACAGGAGTGTTTTGCTTCAGGAACTGAAATTACCAGAGTTTGAGAATTGAGCAAAATATTTAAAAGATGTTTTAATTTCAAATATGCTCTGTTCTTCTAAGATTCCAGCTTTTTGAACCAGCTTTGTGACGACTTCATCTATTGGTTATATTTACACCCTCAAAGTGCATATAAATATTAGAATAATATCCAAAACAAACTGTCAAGACAAAGATATTAAGGAGCTTCCAGCAGGGGAGGATTTTTGTTGTATTGCACTAAATAATAAAAATGGCTTGCTTTTTGTCTCTCTTGAATATTTATAGAGTCATAATTTCTCTGTGCTTTTAGTAACCTTTATCAATCCAAGTAGGATGTTGTTACAAAGGAGATGATTAGTAGGAGCTGTCTGCTGTGCACGTCCCTTCTCTCCTAAGCAGGCATTCCTATACTGTAAGAAAAAGTAATTGAAATACGCACATATATATGCAATGACTTTGCTGTGTTTCTTTGTTACTCTAGATTTCTCTGCTGGAATCAGAAGTAACTATTACTGTTATAATCTATCCTTTGGGAACTGGCTTAGCCTGAGTTTCTTCAGTATAACTCTTTTCCTCTGCTTTCCTTAGTGCCCAACAAAGAAGCAGTCAGGTTAACAAAAGTACAGTGGGAAATCAGGTAGGCACCTAACAGAGAATGGATAATGGCACGCACACATTAATCCAAGCTGTTTGGTTTTCTTGGCTGTATTTATTTGTTCTAAGTGTCACTTACCTTTTCCGCTTCAAACTTATATAAAATATTTCATCCTCGCCTTGTTTTAAGAATTTTTTTTTGAGCCACCTGACTTTCACAGTTATCATTTATCATTTAATATCTCTGCTGCTGCTTGCATCACTGGGTAGTATTTTCACTCCTGTGCCATTCAGTGCATTGAATCTTTCATGTTACACATCAGTGTATGTTGTTGTTAACTATAAACTTGTGAATTTCAGAATCCAAAAAGCTGGTGAGTACTTGCTTGTGTGTGCTTTTGTCATAGTTGTTTTACTAGTTCTTATGTATTGACAACTTAATAGCAGTGAAGGGGCAATTCAGCAAGCAAAAGCAGATTTGCCTTTACCTCTTCTGAAAACTTCCAGTTGAATTCACAGAGATGTTGGCTATGTACCATAGTCCTTTCTCAAAGTAAACAAAGAATAACTGGTTGGTGGTCTCAGATTAATTAGCATTTTCACTGAGATTCATTAGTGAAATTACTTGCTTGTTTCTTTTTATTACTTAAGAATATGGGATTGATTCTGCAAGATGCTAAGTGCTCCTGAGCTTTGCTTCTTTCTTTGCTTGTGTGTGGGCCAGGGGTGTTCAGTACTTTATGGGATCAGTCCTGGTTTTTATATGAGATGAAAATAAAGAAAATGCTGCAACATTGAGGGTTTTTGCTCACTTTGAGGGTTTTGCAAAGTCTTAAACGAAATAAAATGTTATGGAATTAGTACATACATTAAAAGGATATAAAAATTCTAGTAAAAAAAAAAGACAATAAAACTTCATATAAATAATTACGCAAATTCAACATCTTCCTGAGGTTTTCTTGTAAAATTTGGTCAAACAATGCTCAGGAGTGAGATGTGCAGGTTTTCACATTTGGTCACTGACTTTAGATCCCTCAGGTGGTAAACCTGAAACTTCATAAAGTCTCCTATTCTGCTGTTGTAAATGAGAGTTCTAGCTTTAGTCATTGTCTTGGGATAAAAATCCAGCCTTTTCCTCCCACCAAGAAATTGCTGGTTATTTTTGAGATGTTAGTTAAAATAATCCATTATCTTCTTGGATAAGATGGTCCTCTAGAGCCTGACAATCGTGAGTAGCATTTTTGATGTAATATACAGTTTGGACTGAAATGAAAAAAGTTGAAATGTCTAAGCACTGAAATGGCTTCAAAGACTCTCTCTTCTGAAGAGAGATTTCCTTCTTTAGCCAGTGTGATAGAACATGCGTCAAACACAACAACCATTATCACTTTGGAGTGTCCAATAAAAAGGAAATCAAACATTATCTGACTTTTCAAAAATACACAAATAAAATGAATGATTTTTTTAATTAAGTAAATGTTCTCTTTCTAAAGAACTGGAGAGAAAGCTTAGCATTTCAAATTAAATGTTGAAACTAGGTTACTTTTGGTGTAATGGACTTTGCTGAACCTTTTATTTTAAATACAATGAACAGATACTTGTAAGTTGATTGCTTGGAGTTGAAAGGAATGAGAAAATGTTTCTGAAATAAAACTTCATTTTTGCAATTTGCTATTTCAGGGAACCAATCTACCGCCTTCAAGGCAAATTGTACGAGCTAAGTTCTGTAAGCTTTATTGTTGCTTTTCCATTTAGCTTCTCAGAGGGCAAAGTTTGTCTCTAACTCATTGGTTTGTTGAATACTTGCTACTAAACTACTTAATGCTAAACTGTCTGGTCTGTAACATTTCCTCAACAAAGTATAATTGCAGTTCATCACTTAACTGCTACTAACCTGCTATTATAAGTATGAACTAGTATAACTTAATGTTATAGAAAACTTAAAATTAAATTATTAAAATTAATATTCTATAATTTATCAAGTTTCTCAAACTAAACTGACTAATTGATTTTTATTTTATTATATAATTGGAAAGCAGTATTTGTCTGTTTTAAGTGCCTCTTATTTATAGAAAACCTCTTTTTGCTAAGTGAGCAAATAAGTTAACTAAAAGAGAATGGTAGCTATTGCTTAAATAAACATGCTGTTTATGGGTACAGGTACTGTTACTGGTATTTTGTTTATACAAAAGAATTACTTCTGATAGAAAAAGCTAATTTTATTAATAGACTTAGAAATATTTAAAGACTCTTTAGCATTCTTTTCATAGCACCAGGAGGATCAGTGCATCATGGACAGAGTCTTTTCTAACCCTTCCACTTCATGAGTAAATAAATGTGAATGCTTTAATATTACTAATTAGAATTAATTGTCTAAACAGCAGTTAATTTTATAACAAGTTACTCCTGGTTCAGTGATGGTTGGTTATAAGAACATATCTCTGTATCATGTTCATTCTTTGGTAATATCTGTTATGAAAACACATTTTTCTAGTTTGCCACATCATCAAATTATTCATTATCTTTTCAAATAAACTAACGCTCAATGAAGGAAAAAGGACTAGGCAACACTAATTCTAAGAACTCAATCTCTCAGGAGATCAAAATCAATAAGTTTTCCCAAAATAGTGGGTTTGCAATCCACTGCTTTTCTTTTTTGTAGCTTGCTTTGAACTGTAATGATGCAGATCATTTAACTGTTTCTGTGTATCTCAGAAATAAGATGAGCGCAGCAATATTGCATTTTTGGAAGAAGTGTAAAGCCAATTCCTCTTAACATGTTTTTCTCCTTTTTCCTCTACTACTAATTTATACTCTCACGCTTAATCTTTGGCCTTTTTTATTTGTCTTTTCTTTGCTACCGCCTGAGGTTTTGACCTGACTCCACAAAGTTTCTTTTTAAGCCACAGGTTAGTCTGTCTTCTAATTTGCTTGAAATAATCAGTGTAGTGCTTGGTTTTACATGGCACACTAGCAAGGCTCTGGTTCCTGAAAGCTGATCCATCTGTGTATTTTGTGTGTTGAAATTTATTTTGGTGACTAAAATTTAGTTTAAAGCTCCCCTTTGTGATAAACCTTTGAGGTGTCATTGCTCCATGTGCCCAATTGATACGATCTGTGTAAGAATGCAAGGTACTAAAATTAGAGAGGATTATATATAATTTATATGAATTCTGTTTTGTGTTTTACATCTGCAGCAGAAATTGCTGCTGTGCTTGAAGCAGCCCCTGTAATTGGAGAAGGGGCTTAATCCAAACTATGAGATTCCAGTCACTGTCCAAGTGATTTGGGGGCTTGGATGCAAAAGCTTTGTTCAACCTGCCTCTTTTACAACTTCATGCCATCAATCTGGTTCAGTTTTTCTGGACACAAGTAGCATTCAGACCCCATCAGTTGGCCTGAACTATTGTGCTAATAAGTAATATTTTCTGCTAGTAACTGCTTTTTTTTTTCCTTTTTTTCCCCCCTTCTTTATAATCCTGCTTTATAGCATACTTTGCTGCTTCTTTTCTTCAGATATACTGCAATCTTGTTACCTTGCCTGACTCAGGAAAAAAACATGTTTACAGATTATTTTTTTTAAGTGGAAATGCAAACTTGTGCCTTGGGCAGTGAGGTGGTCATGAAAAACCATGACGAGGCTGTTCTGTTAAGAAATGTCAGTATTTCTGTAAAAGAAGTGGTGCCCATGGATGATCGCATGATGCTTAATTTTGAAATATCCTTAAATAAGACATGCTGCTGATGAATTTTTGCGTTACCAAGACTAGAGAAGTATTGCTGTTCTAAATGGCTTTTAACTGTACTTATTTTTTAGGTTAAGATTCCTTTATGATTGACTTAATCACATCAATCTTTGTTTAACTACATTTGGAAGCATGTTTCAGTTTTTCATTATTGAGTTCTTTGCTTCAGTAAAGACTAAATTTTCTTTTAAAGTAGACATGTTTAGGACTGCCATTATTTTAAAGTTATGCAATATATTGTGTAGTGTTTTTGGTGGAAGCAGTGTCATGAGATCTCATTTGTATTTAGTATCAGAACAGAATTAAGCAGTTTATGCCCTGACATTTGGTAAATTACTCTAACCTGCTGTTCCTTTTTTAGCCTCTGTAGTGTGAGAATCTTCATAATTGAACCCAAAGAACCCAGGGTGCCTCACAGAGTAGTTTTTGCAATTTTTATTCTCTCAATGTGCTCACTATTTGGTAAAACATGTTGTTATGACAGTGATTAGAAGATAGAGTAGGTCTGGGAGTTGTGTGTTTAAAATTATTTCAATGCAGTTATATAACATAATTTTAATAGAGAGTGATGTTAACTCAACAAATGCTGCTGCCTGTTTTGTTGTGGAAGTAGCCAGTCTCATGATTTTCACGCTTGTATTTCTGTCTGCCCAGCCAATTCCACTTATCTCTCACTTATCTTGAAATCATCTTTCAAATATTTCTTTTAAAGAAATAGAATATTTTACAATTCTCTAATGTATTTCAAATAGCTTTTTGATTTTTGATGATGAATAAGTCATGCAGCAATACATAAAATGTACCTGTTGTGTCAAATGCTGCTTCCCTGTTTATCTGTGAGGTGGTGGAGAATAAGAACAACAGATATGATTTGGGTTTTGTGCAGCTGAACTATCAGAAAATTACTTCCTTCTGGCTTGTTTATGTGCATTCGTACCTTCCAAGTTTCATTTTTCAGACACCCAGATTAGATATCAGGACCCTGAAGGAAGGAACTGTGTCATCTCTTGTTCATCCTGTACATGGAGTCCAACTACCGGTCAGAATATTGTCTTCACTACCTTCTGGCAATGCTCATATTTTTCACCTTCCTGAAGTTCATAACTCATGTCACTGATATCCGGTTTGCACAAAGTGACATTTAGAAATATGATATAAAATATTTTATTGCATCTCTTAATTCCAAACCAACTAGAAAATGAACTAGTGAAAACAATAATGAAACACACTACTTTTGTTTTTCAAGATGCAGTACTATACAATGTCGTTTTAAAAGAACCAACAACGCCCCCTCTCTACCTCCCATCACAGATTTTTTGACTTCAGAAATCTCTTTGAAAATCTTTGTTGCTTGTTGCCCAGGGAAGAATACTTATTTCCAAAATATAGCTTGAGTTACTTTTTGAGAAATTGGCTGGAGTCTGAGGTGTAATTCAGCTTCTCCGGAAAATAAATCTATGTTGCTTAATCTCCCTTTGTTTGGCACTTATACCTTGATCCAACATCGCCATCACTCCTGACCCCAACATTGGTACTGGGTACTTTGAAAGTGTAGCTTTTTGTGGTTAACAAAAATATACCTGGGAAGGAGGAACAATTCAATGGAGAGAAAATGAGGCTTATCTCTCCTTTCCACTCCTGATGTCCCCTGGAACTGCTTTTGGATAATCATGATCTGTTGTAGCGTCCAAGGTATTTTAGAGAACAATGTAACCTGTTTTGCCAGAAGGGTATAGATAAACAGGTCTAGAAATTTGCACATGAAAAACATGTACCAAAGATACTGCTACAACTTGGTGCCCTGTTCTTCATGCAGTGTTGTGCGGGAATGACAGCTGGATCTAATCCTCAGCACACAGGATTTTTGAGGAAACACTCGCAAATTCCTTCCTTTACAAGACCAGTGACCAGTGGTTGTATTACAAAGTCAGCTTGTTTCTGTCCACACCCAGGGGTGGTTATGCATCTATGGGGAGACGTGTTGAACTGGAGCAAGACGGTCTTTTGAAGTTATGCAACTAAATGTAGTTCCTACATTAGATGTATTAAAAGCTTTTTTACTTCTTAAATGGCTTGTATAATTTAGATTTTAAAATCTTGGCTTGGTCTGTTTTAAGACCTCTATCACAAGTGTGTTCTTGACAAATTGAGAAAACCTGATTTATTAACATGATACAAAGTTTATGGTGATGATGAAGGAAAACATGGAATGGAATAAGCTAAGTGCTACTTCCTTTCCCTTTAAGTGCTCTTCACCTGTAAGGTTCTTGAACATGCTACCCCCC
>JAOXNG010000004.1:4099412-4122960 GCA_028566535.1 Scolopax minor
GGTAGGTATAAGGGCTGTGGTGAGTAGATACAAAGTTACCATAAGCTGTTGACTATCTACAATTTAAATAGTCTAATATGATCCACTATGGTCTAAACAAGCTGTCAAGCCCATATTAGACCATCTAAATAGCAGATAATCAAGCTTTTGTGTCATATTTGTTGCACAGTATTATCTTGACCTGTTCAACAGTCAGGATTTCAATACTGGGCAGCATACCTAGGGAAACCAACTAAAGGAATGAACCTAGAGCAAGGAAGATAAAGCCCATGAGAAAAGTTAGCCTTATGTGATGTAATTTGGCATTCATTTGTAGTTGGGTGGTTTTAGACTCTGCTAGGTTTCCAAAACTAGATGTTTTCCAGTGGAAAGTTAGTGGAAGCAAGAAACCCCTATATAATAACTAGAAGTCTTTCCAGTCATAGGCCAGTAGTCCCTAGCTGTGTTCTGCAGACACTGTACAGTAGTCTGTAGTTGCTCAGGACCTCAGGCTGAAAACAACTGCTCTACCGTAATTCTAAATTACAGTTATTAAAAGTTATCTGGCTGACTTGGATAGGAAATTCTCAGAAGCACTGTGACCACTAGATTGTCCTTACCTCTGCTATGAGGGCAGTGAACAAAATGGCAGAGGCTATGCTTTTATCCCCTTTTGCAATTGCATATAGCCAGGCATCCTCAAAGAGCTCAACCTCTCTTTCACATCACCTCTGACCCAAGAGATGTGGCTGTTATCTAGAGCTGTGGGACTATATGTGAATCAGAGTTGGTATATCTATATGTGGGCCAATGTACGTCTCTGTATGTATGTACAAGTAACCAATTTCCTATGCAAAGCTAAATCCTTACCCTCCTTTGTAGGACTATTTGTAGAGCAGTAGCTTCTGGTGGTTAAGGGTGCACTGCTGATTAAAAAGTTAAAGCTAAGGCTAACAATGAGAACATAATACAGCATCGCTTGCAGTCCTTAACACTATGTGTGTTGCCCTTGTTGTGGTGGAAATCAAGGCTCTAGTTTTAGGAAGCTTGTCCTTCACTTGTCTTCAATAGTTTGAAAACATCAAACATCTATGTCGTCTGTGCTCTTTGTTACATACTGCTCTGCAGGAAATGCCTCTTAACCTGTTGAGTGAATGCATGTACCCAGAAATGGTTTCATTGCAACCAGTCTCGGTCATGGAAAGGCTGGAAGATGGGCATGGTGAAGTCAATGATGTCAATTTTCAGAGAGTTAGCATTTTGCCCTTTTGTGAGTGGGTCTGTTGGTTTTTTCCATGTTTTCTGTAATCCGATTAGTGTCCTGCTAAAATAAAGTTCTCCATTCCTAGAACCAGTCCTGGCATTGTCTGATTGAGGCTGTGATCCCTGCCCCATGTCGTATTTCTTATATTTAGTTCCATCTTATTCGTACAGTTTCTTTTGTAAGCCACAGCATGATGCCTTTCCAGCAGCTGCTTTTAATATTGTGAATAGATACTATTTGTCTAGAAGCTGCAGTTGTGGACCGGGAACCCCATTTTACAAATTTAGAGTAAAAACATGGTTCCTTGCAGTCAAAGAATGACATGAGAGAATCAATGAATAATTACGGAACTGTGTCCTGTCCGTTTTTTCTGTTAAAGCTTTGCCACTAGCCATCGAGTGCCTCTGGAAACAGAGGGTCTCGAGGCAAACTACCTGTTTGTCACTGATCTGTCTAGCAGAGGTCTTGGGATTTAGGATTATTTTATTACTAATGAATTCTGTAAAGAAGGAGCACGATTTCTTTCATGGGAGTTGTCTCCTTAAGCCTGAAGGCTTGAGTAGTTATGAGTAGTTTGGAGCAGGTTTGGCAAGATGTCTCTATCTTCTGTTCTTTAAAAATACTAAAATACCTCACTCCAATATGTTTTGAGTATGCAGTGATTTCTTTCTGCCTGTCTTTGAAGAACAAGTGGTGATTAATCCTCCTGTTCTGCTTATTTACCAGCCTCTCTTAAATTCATCTCTAAAATTTGACACTCGTTCATTTGAGTGTCTGTCCTTATCTGGTGGAATCATCTCAGTTTGAAGTATGATTGGAAATTTGCTCAAGTGGATGAGTTGTTGAAATGATTTAAAATCAGTAATTATTGTGAACTATCCTAGCATGCATATACACTTCTACATTCTACATCCTTTTATTTCAAAGGATTTTACCCAAGACAGAATAAGTGTGTCTGTATGTCTGTGTTTTCAAAGAACCATGGTGTCTTTTCTCATATACACTGAATGAACTTCCTGTAGTGTATTCAAGTATCAACATTTTCTCATCAAAATTCAGATCTTTTCTGATGGGATCCCACTGGGGAGTTACCTATATTTCTAGGGATCTGTGTCTAGAATAATCTGTGATTATTCCTTCCAAGTCTGTACCTCTTGACTGTAGGCTACTTCACTCTCCTTTCATGGACAGTGGGTCCTTGGAAGCAGAAGCTCAACTGTCCTGAGGGCCAGGTTCTTAAGTAATTGTCTATGGACAACATGATAGTAAAGCAAGGGAACTCAAAATCACAACAGAGTATTTAAGCACACATCTTCTCCCTGGTAAGGCTCAGAAAATCCAATGGAAGATAAATGGATGCATCACTTCTCGGTGTGAATTGTTCCTCTTATGTGTATTGCTGGGTTTTCAAAGTTGTTTCTGCCTATACTCTTTCTAGTTTAATCTTCCATTTTCGATGTTGGGTTGGTTAACTTGACCTAAAAGATGCTCTTGTTTTAAAGCAGTTGTTTCTATCCTACTTGCAGCTGCATTTTTTCTGTGCAAAGCTGTTGCTTCTTCAGTATTGATGGCCTTTAGGGTGCTCTTTCATAGCTTTTTATAAAATATATTCCATCATGTATAGAAGAGCATTAAAACATCTACCAGAGTTTACAGATAGTCACAAATACCTGAAAGATTGTCACAAATACCCTTCTCCTTCCCAATTCAATTCCTGACTGACAATGGAAAATTACAGTTCAAATATCAATGGTGCTACCTCTTTTGTTGCTGAGCATTTTGCAAAAAACACTGCTTTACTATGGTAACTCCACAGTCTCTTGGGAATGACTCTTCAATGCTTCCAACCTTCAGTTTTTTTCTTGACAAGTTTCTGGCTATACCCTGGAAAATTTCTGCAGTCTGCTATGGATCTACAGCAGTTGAAAATATGGGGAGCAGCATAAACTAAAACACGTTATGTTTGGTATGAAAAGTAATAACTTTGGGCAGGACAGGTTTCCAGTGCAAATTAAAATGTCCACATTCTAGTCCACAAACTAAAAATTCATTAGAGAGTGATGTAAAATTACTAAGAAGTTTCTACCAAGTTTCCACTCTGTTCTCCTGGACATCTGCAAAAACTAAGCAGCTTTGCTACAGAATGTAAGTTCTGCTTGACACAGAATGCTTTTGTTAGTATTCCTACCTGGAATCTCCAACAGTAGAGTTTTTTAGTCAGTCCAAGTTCAGGCGTCACGGTGTTCAGATCTGGTAATTTGTTTGGAAACCACTGTAATCACTCTTATTTTTATGAACTTACTTTACTGAATTTAAAATCTCTTTGCTGGAACGTGTGCTTAAAAATACACAACATGCTTCCAAAATGTTGTGCTAATTAAAAAAAAAGAAGAAAAAGAAAATGAAAGAAAAAAAAAACTCATAGCCAGAGAAGTTATAGATTGTAAGTTACATCCGTCCCTTCTTTGGATTGAGTACTATTTCTTGCACAGCCTGCTGTGTGTCTGATAACATATTCCAGAGAGCTTTTCATTCGGTTTCTTTGGGCGTAGTACAGCAGGATATTTGAATCCATAACATTTAGTTATAAAAGATGCAGAATGTATTGAAATCCAGGCATTTATATATCTTGAGAATATGACTGCATGTAGTCAACAGAGAAGCACTCTCCAATGCTGTAACAAAATGCATTCTTTTCACATTTCTTCCTAGTTTGCATTAGGCATGTCATTCAGGAGCTAGAATGCGAGGCAGACTTTGTAAGGAGCCACGGCAGTTCTTACTGGTTTTTGGGTTTCCCAAATAGAACTGTGCTCAGGAGGTTGTTCTGCTGCCAGATGTTTTATCATGTGGACTGAGTATTGTAACGGAACAAACACCATCTTCGTGTGTTTTTAGACATGTTATTTACTGGGGTTTCCCTGAAGAAAGCTTAGGGATTCTTTCCTTATGAGTCACTAACCAAGTGATTGTTTTTATATAAACTTTCCTTCAGCTGGATAGAGTTGGAACACGGTGTCTTCTGCTCCTTCTGGGGTCTGACTTTGCTCTTAACTTCTTTTAATGGTTGTTCCTGCAGCCAACAGGATGGTTTGAACCTCATGGCCTTCCCCCGCACCCTCTCTGAGTTCCATAGTCTTGAAAATTGCTGGTCCAGCCAACAGACATGCCGGTGGCAATCACTATTTGTGTGTAATTCCACTTTTCAGCTTTCTGCCTTGTGGTGCTTTTTCAACTCTGCACCTTACTTGTGGCTTGGGCAGAACATGCTGTTGAAATTAGCCAAACTGGGGTTTGCATTTTATGTGCTGAAATTAAAACAACAAAAAATTTATATTTGACTTCAGTGGCATAAAGGTTAAAAGCTATAAAGTGCTGTGTTTCCATAATGGAAATTACTAAAGCTGGAGAGACACATGCCTTCCCTTACATACCTCTGAATCCCTTCCCACCCTCTTTCAGTGGCTGCAGTGGAGTCGTCTTTTGCCAGTGGAGTGGTGCAGAGTCACTTTTAATTACCTCCTTCCACTGCTTTTGATTTCAAGCCCAACTGATGGCGCCAGGGGCTGAACCACAGAGAGATCTCCAGGCAAATCCTGCCTATGTTAAGCAGCCTTGCCAGGCAGATGCTATACAGCCCACCGCACTTCCTTGTGGTGTTTTTGTTATTACATTTTAATTTTTTTTAGCCTGAGACAGGAGCTATGTCAAAATCTAGTAACTCTGTAATGTGCTTGTACATGTGAAATTCTAGGTTATGGTCTTCCGCTCCCTGACCTCACTTCAGATATTTATATTCTGTGTGTACATGCATGCTGTTCTATGTATGTTTGACTTCACAGGTAACAACATATCCTGTATATACAGATTTGTTAAAATGCATGGTATTATTTGAAGCCAGTAAGTATGCTCATTTCTTCGAGTCTCTTTCATAAACCAAGATTGGATTTCTTTATTTTTACAGGAACAGGAATGGTTTAGCTGGAATGAAAATGTTCATTCCACTGCATCGTTAGCTACAGGCAATCTTCAGTTGAAGCCTAGCCCATTTTTCATGCTACAGCTTTAATAGTTTGACTGTTAATCAACATGTAGGATGAATTTCTGGGCCTGAGAGAGCTTGTCTGCATGCCTGTAATTTAAGCTGAACTCTTTTTTTTTTCTCCTTATGAAAGGAAGGTAGCCAGGAAATAAATTATATTTTAAAGACTTCACCTCCCTCTCACCCCCTTCTACCATTCCCTTTCTGATAAATACCCAGAAAGTTTTCACAGGATGGATATGAAGATTTAGCTGGAGTAGCAGATCCTCAAATGCGTCATTTGATCCTGCAGTATTTCTAAAGCAACATTCTGTTAGAAGAGACAAGTGACTGACCTGGTGATTGTCTCAGGTGTCATACTTAGTTCTGAGGATCCAGTCCAACTTGCTTTTATCAATTTAAATGTTAATTTTAGGGTCTCAGATAAAGTTTTTTCTCCCCTTCTCCATTACAAGGAACCAGCAGCCCAAGTGATAATAGGAGCATCAAGATCTTTAGTCAGCTGTTTACCTGCCTTTTCAGCAGCCTGCTCTTTTCACACAAGGGTCACAGGCTCTTACAAAGTTGGATAAAGCCTTTTGGAAGGATGACAGAAAGTGACAGGTCACCCTGAGGGACCAGCTTATTGTACTGACAGTGACACTTTCCGTTTGTTCCTCCTGCCATTCAGTTCACTCACTCTTTATGGCCAGTTCCCTCTCCTCCATACATACAAGCCCATAAAAGGTGAAGATTGAGAGGACTGATCCTCCAGTTCGGAGACAGGAATGGGATAATCATGCTAGTAAGGGCAGCAATTGTTTCTTTACACCGCATCTCTACTTTAGTCTCACCAGGCTCCCTAAATCACTCAGCATGGACCTGTGGGACATGCAGTTCTTCTCTAGCCCCCACTGAAGAAAGTGGTCAAACAACAGTCTCCATGCCCAGTGGCTTCTTATGAAAAGTCTTTTCCAAAGGCCACATTCCTCTTTTCCCAGGCCTAATAAGCAGCAGGAGCAGCTTTCGGTCAAGCAGCGTGTGTGTGTGTGTGAGTTTTTGGAGACCACTAAGCAAATATCTTCACTCTTTCCTCTCAGATATACTTCACAGCTTAATGGGAGAGCTGATGCAGAGCTCTTTCCAGCTCTGAGGCAGGGGAGTATGCTTTGGAACATGGACAAGGACCTTGTGGGGGAGGAAGGAAGAGAGCCGTATAGTTCATATAAGATGCAGAACTATTTCAATTTAACTGTTTAGAGCTCCCAAAGACTGCAGCGCTTTAGCCTGTGGAGGCTGAAAAGCAATTTCACTGCAATTGTGCTAAAATCCTCTTGGTCTGGCCATGAAGTTTCACTCAACCATTAAGGAAATAGCGCAGCAACCCTGGAAACAAGGGAAGTGTAAAACATGATCTTTCACCAGAAGGCACATAGCTGCCTCCATCAGTAACCCAGACAAGATTGCACAACTAGTGTACAAAACAGTGTTCCCTCTATTGGTCCTGAGTAGCACTTAACAGAGCCTACTGAGGCATTTGGTCTTTTCATGACCTTATTATACCAGTGTCTCAGAATTATCTGATGCTCAGTTAGAGGTGTTTGGATTTTCTTTTCCTTAGTTATTGCTAGCTGATGAGCTCCCAGTCCAGCACAACAGCTGTCATTAGTCTGTCAGCATATAACTATTATTTTATTCTGTTTCAGTTTTTTCAGTCCTTGAAGTTATCCATTATTCCAGGACACCGTTCAGTCCCCCATTGTATTGACAGTTACCTCACATTTTTGTGTTATGGGCAGGAACAAATTTAACTAACAAATTCATGCTGTTTTGTTTCAGTAAGACAGATCCATTGCAAACTTTGGTGAAATCCTTCAAGGTTGCTCATTCTTTTTTCCTATTTAGTTATCTTTTACCATTCTATCTGTACCATTCTTTCATTAATAACCATCTTTATGAACTTAATTGCCAGACTCCTAAGGGTATACTTTTGCTGAACCAAAGATGTGTCAAGGTTCCCTTAGTCAGTTAACTTACTAAGTCTGGCATGCTCTGCCATTTTGTTTTTTTGCCTTTTTTTTTGTTGGGTGGTTGTTGTTGTTGTTGTTAGGGGGTTTGTTTTGGGGTTTTTTGGGTGGTTTTTTGATTGATTTGTTTTTGTTTGTTTTTTAAAGTATTTCATTAAAAACATGTTCCAAAGCCTTGCAAATAGTCATGGTTCGACCATGTACCTACTTGGATTGGTTTTATTCCCATTTTGAGTGTGGCCACTGCACTTGCTGTTCTGTAGACCCAAGTACCATGCTGATACCTTCGTAATGTGGCTCTGCACCCACTCCATGGGCAGTAGCAGGAGCTGGTGTGATAGCTCTACTGAGAGCTGATAACTGGATATGGGTGTCTATCAGTGATACTTGTAGGAAGTTCTGCACAATGTGTCTTTCTCTTTAGAGGGTAGCAATTTATTTCCTCACTGCTTCCCTTCACATCTCCTGTCCTAGTTAGAAAAGTTTTGTTTCACCTGAGACAGTTTGTGCAAGAAATTTTGTCTGTGTAACCTTGGTAGCCAAAATACTTTGCTCTGAGAAACCCAATGGAAATCATCTTGTCAAATGGCAAGCTCCAGGGCTGATGACTCAAGTCTTCCCCTGCTCTGGTCTGGATGACAAGAAACTGCTCATGACAGCCATGAGGAGCCGAAAGCAGTAATTCACACTTCTGTCACACAGCATTTTCTCCTTTGATGTTATCAGTAAATTGCACCCAGAAATACAGCCTGTGATTCCAGACCACAGTCTTTCCTCTGTGTTCCCTTCAGTGCTTGCCTGGCCACTGCTTGGTTTTCCTTTTCAGGACTTTTCATTTTTATACTGGTTCACTTCCCACTCCTCGTCAAACACTTCCCAACATCAGTTGTGTTCCCTCAGGTTAGTTGGTCTGTTGGTGCATGTTTTGCATAGGCCTTCACTTTCTCCAGCCGTGCTTATTCATGGCTCGTGTGAACGATGGTTCATATCATTGTAGATTTTCTTGCCAAAAACCATTGCCCCTGCACACACTCATGTAGGTGTAAAGAAGTACATGCATCTGCAGGCATCTGAATTTAAATTGTGCTACTTTATATTAAGGTATATTTCTGTCTAATTAGGCACAAATAATAATCGTTAATGTCAAATGTATAATTATCAATTGAAAAATCTGCACCCTCTCAGAGGCCTTGTCAACACTTCATGTCTCAAAATGTGTAGTATCCAGAAAACTGTGGTGTTAACCTTTTCCAGTTCATGCTGAACATGTGAAAAATCAGTCCTTTTTTGTGTTTGCATGAGATCTTTGTTCACTGTGATTAATAGTTCACTAACAGTGTCCAATACAAGTTCAGTGCAATGTACAAAGTGCCTTTGATGCCAGACATTCTACAGTGCTGTGCAGAAACTAAAGCTAATAGTTGTAAGCCTGAGAGGACTGGAATGTTTTCAATTTACTTTTAAACAAATGACTTTATTGTGTCATTCTCATATGGGAGTAAATTCCACAGCTTTAGTGCCACATTAGACAAAACTTTTTTACCTGCTGATTTCTGTTTATACTTGGACAAGAAAAATTAACCTTGGTTAGGGATAGGGGAGAATAGGACAGAACTATTAAACTCAGTGGGAATTTTGCCAGGGGCTTTGCTGGGAGCAGTGGGAGTGAGATGCAGGAGTACAGGATGTAGCTGAAGGATGATTTGTAGAGTAGAGCAGGATTCAGGAATTCTGTGGGCCTGAAAGTTGCTCATGAAGGGCATCTGTAGGAAAACTTTTTTGCCACTCCTGAAATGTAAAGAAGCAGTAGTTTTAGTCTGAGTAAATGCTGGTGGATACTGGGAGGAAGATTCCTGGTGGCTGCAGTTGGAGATGGATACAGCCTAACGACTGGAAGGAACAATTCTCAAGTAATGGGTGTCTGTAGTCATACAGGAATGACATCTCTTGACCACAAGGAGAGAAAGTGTGTCTGAACTCACCATATTGCTATTGTAATGGTAAACATTTTCAGACTGAGATAAGAAAGTTCTGAAAGAATGAGTTTTTAATGCTTATAGGATGGTCTAATACCATGGATTTGTAAAAAATATAAAATAGTTGCAAAAAGCTGCAAAAATGTTGCAAAGGTTGCAAGTAAAGAACACGATTCCATTCAGCATTGCTCCAAGTCGGAGGCACTCTAATGCTAATATTTGCATCGTAGTCTTCTGAAAGGTATAATACAGGACCCTTTCCAGTACCTCATTTTGGTCAAAACATGAGTGTATGTTAATTACTAGCAGAACCAAAACACGGGTTTATTTTTTTTAACTGCTCACTAACTGTCAAGAACAATAGGGAAAGGGGTCTGAGAGCCATTTCCATTTCAACTTGTAAGGCAGGGAAAGTCTGTCCAGTTTGTTTCTCCTCACTTGGTAGCTTTCTTCCTTTTTCAAAGTATGTTGATCATTACTGAAAAGAAACCAGTATGTGTATAAAGGGTGACAGGTTTTACATAGCCAAAGGCTGCCATGAGTCAAAATTGAGGTCAGGTGTGTAACTCGGCAGTGCTGGGAAACTTGTGGAGACAAAGGCAGTGCTAGTTCCTTCCCAGGTGATGCCTGTATATGGTTTATTTCCATGAGAAGAACAATGATTTTGTTACAAATATGGATTTTCTAAAAAGTCTAAGATGTGTTTCAGGAGTTGTAAAGCCTCTCTCCCTGCAGCAGGAAAGAAACACTGTAGGAGAGGGCAGAATCATTTCTGTTTAAACCAGGCTGAAGGTTACTGGGCAGCAGCTCTCCATCCCATCCCAGCAGATGCCCAGATGCCCTCTTCAAATGGCAAACACACTGCGGTAAGGAAATATCATAAGGGCCTGAGGATGTATTAGCCTTTCTTGGGAAAAGCTCTGCTCTTAGGTAGAATAAGAAGCAATTATGTGCTTTTGCCTAAGAGTCTTCAAACTCTCCCTCTAACCCACTCGTTCCCCATCCATCTGGAAAAGAAAGCCCCTCACTTGCAAAATGTCTTGGGAAAAGAGAGGAGGAGGGAGTACACTTCTGTGGAAGCATCTCATCTCCTTTGCCTCCCAAATGCCTCTCTACAGTAGGAATATAATCTGTGCTTAAAGGTGGCTCCCTGGGGGGGACCAGTTTGGCAGGCAGACTGGTAGGGAAGACATGCTCTGAAGCCAGAGGGTGTCTCAAATGAAATGATACTTGAATCTCACCATGCAGGTCTTAATGTATTCCATGAGTCTTAATATGGCCATAAGGCTATAAATTCAGGGACTTTGACCTCAAAGTCTTTGAGTGTGTTTAAAAATAGCTCACCCATCCTCATTTTATCACTTCATATACTCTGACACAATTTTGGAACCTGCCTCTGTCCCATCTAGCAGGGGAACACTAT
This sequence comes from Scolopax minor, assembly GCA_028566535.1. NCBI lineage: Eukaryota > Metazoa > Chordata > Aves > Charadriiformes > Scolopacidae > Scolopax > Scolopax minor. The sequence continues at coordinate 4,110,103 of JAOXNG010000004.1, forward strand.
AATTAAGAATCGGTTTTGAAAGGCTGTTCTCTCTTAGCTTAAGGCAGAATAAGGCTTTATATATTTTGCAGGAGATTATAAACAATTCATCAGCTAAAATTAGCAGTAAAAAGGGAGCCCCAGTTCTTTCCTGTGCTGTGGTTTGTACCACAAAGACTTAGTGTTTTTAAATCATGACGGAGCTCCCTAAAAACCTTGAAAGCATATTATGTATGTGTCACTTTGGCTCAGTTAGGAATAGTCTCACCTCTCCGCCAGTAAGGCCATGGGTTCAAGTTCCATGCCCGCCCTTGGATTTAGCTGTCTCACAGTAATTTTATTACAGAAAACATTTTAAAATAGAACCATCGGGGAAGAAGAGTGAAACTTTTATATTTGTGACTGCACTGTGAGACTACACTTGATTGTACGTTGCTGTGCAAAAGCTGAAAAATCAGAGATGTTAAATGAGTCTTGATTTAACTGTTTGCTGCTGACAGAAGGGGCAAAAATAAATCAGTCTTTTGAACTGAAAAGGCCATAGGTCATTTAAAATGTTAAGTTGCAAAAGATATCCAACTAAAGTGAGAGGTTAGTGTTGTTTGTGGCAATTATAAAGCCAAGTAATCTTAACTGCAAAGGTAAACTCCATATTGTATCTGCTTGGACCTTGAGATAGAGTGCTCATCACTGATGTCCTTTAACATCCCCACAGATGGTCAGAGTGACTTAAGGTTTAAACTTTATGGTTTCATTTTGGTTTGTGCCAACAATCATGTGGTCTTATAAAATGAACTGTTTATGTTTGTTGCTTGCATACATGTGTATTAAATTAACAGAACATTACTGTCTCTTAAATAAAATTTACTTTTATTTTAGGGAGAAAAGAAATCTTTCCTTTTCTCCTGGTTTTGTAGAATACTTAGAAGGGTTTTGGCATATTTATACAAAATGGAAGCTGTATCATAAAGCAGTATCTTGTGCTTTATGAAGAGACAGACTCAGGTCGGAGGTGCAACCAGAATCGTTTATTACAAACATCTGATTTATATAGTTTCTCAAGTCTCTCAGTACATTTCCACTAAGACAATCACCATTTACATCATGCTCAATCAACGTCTTCTTCCAAATTTCAGCTGCCAGGCAGGCAGATTTTTCTCCAATCAGTAGAGTTATCATGAGCTGTCCACACGCCGTCTTTTGTTAGCATTTCTGCTTGGTTTTGTTCCTCGTTCTTGTCTCTGCTCTTTCACAGTCTTGGTCTTTGCTTCTTCACAACCTGTCTAACATCACGTTAGCTCAAATCTCCCCCTTTTTAATTTAACTTACAAAACAATGATTATGCTGATTTCATGAACTGCTGATTATGGTAACAATATATCGATCACATACCACAAACGTAAAGCTCATTGATTCTTTTACAGCTTTCTCATATAGTGTGATTAGATTTATTTCACTAAGCATTCTTGACTACTGCAGGTTTCTATATCCTTTTCTTTTTCTGACACCATGCTTTGAAAGGCAAGCACAGTGTGCATTTGGGCATACATGGTTTGATTTATGCTTCTATCAATGATTTGCTGAACACAAGAAAACAGGCATGGCAAACATAACATAACCATTAACACAGCTGCCAGGCCAATGACAACAAAACAAGTGATACTTTTAATCTAGGGGCCAAATCCCTCTAATCAAGAAAATAGACCAAACAGGTCTCATCACCCCAGTGGGGATGAGAACAACTGCCGTAGTATCTAGAGTTACTGGTTGGGTGGTGGCTAGGTCCATACGTGCACTTCCAGCTGTGGCGGGTTGGAGTGTGCTAGCTAAGTGCTGTTGCTCTGTTGTCTTGGAGCTGTATTTGTTGTTGTCTCGTATGGTCTTGCACTCTTCTTCCTGATTCCCAGGAAGGGGATTGACCATTGGCATGAAATTTGGACCGGCATTCATTTGCTCAATGCAATCCTTTCCTACAGCAAGGGCATGGTCAGGTTGGTACGGATTGATTTTCTCAACCACTTTGCCTAATGGTCTTACAATCTTTTTTAATGTACCCACGCTTTCCGCAATTATAGCAATTTGCCTTTTGAACTGCTCCCACTGTGAGTTGGGTCAATAACCTGACAGCTAAAAGACTAATTTTATGAGTTGCTGTTCTGATATCTTGGTATGCTTTTATCATATCGGTGATGGTGGGGTTAGCATTTTTAATAGACTGCAATACTTTATGACAGTCAGCATTGGCATTTTCTAATGCTAATTATTTCATCAGAATGTCATGAGCCACTTGGTTATCTACTTATCTCTCTATTGCATTTTGGAGCTGATCAAGAAATTTTCTATAGGGTTCTCCAGGTGATTGTGTGAGAGTCAAAAAGGAGGGTTCTGGAGCAGCTTATCACGCACAATACAATGTCTTTTACTTGCTCAAAACACTGTCTGTCCATTTGAGCTTGCGCATAGTAGCTCAAGGCTCCTCACTAACGAGTAAATCCACACCAATATAATTTAGATTGCCATCTAAGTTATCCATTGTCGTAGCAGTTGCGGGATCGTGGTACTCAGTCATAAATACAATATATTGTATAGCCACTAAGATCATATGTAATAGCATTTTCCAGTTGTAGGGAGTCATGACATAAGTGTCACCAAGGGCTTTTAATAAGTCCATTATGTATGCTGACTGTAAGCCATAATCCTTTACTGATTTCCTCAGTTCCTTAGCAGCATCATAATACAAGGCTTACCATGCTCTGGGTCAATTTCCCTGATAGATCAAAGGGAACGCTTGTAAAATGTCTGTATCACCTCTAGCTAAAGCTTATTTTTGACATTGGTCCCACACACCATGGCAGTCACATGGGTGGATTGGTTCACTTCCCATTGCCCCTGTCAAATTATCATCAGGAGGAAATAGGTTGGGTTCTTTGTCTGGGTTAATTGGCCCAGCATCAAAGGGGTCCTCTTCTGAGGGATCCTCTTCCGTAATACAGGTATTAATCAGAGGCAGTGGTGGCGGGGTGGCAGTATGTATCGAGCTCTCCATAGAGTATGTTTTTCTTCCTTTGTGGAGTTGTACTAGGGCTTTAGATATCTGCCGCCAAACCGACAAATGCTTAGCTGCAGTCTTATCTGACCCTGTAGCCACGTCCCAAACTTATGTGCCAATTTTGTCCCACATTTCTTTGTCAAAGGTGCCCATCAGTGAAAAATTGGGACATCCCAGCCTAAGAAAGTTACTAAAGACAATGTAGATACTGATCAATTTTGCATTTTTAAGATACACTGCAAAATATCAAGGTTCATTTGATGTTCTGTGGTCATAGAATTCCCCATAGTTCCCGATCGCTTACCTCTGTCCAGCAGAAAGGCGATGAGCGGGCTATGGAATCAGTCCTTAGTTTGATCGGGCTACACTACCAGTGCAGATGTCTTCAGTCTCCTTACTTGTGGCCCACACTGGGTGCCATTTGTAGCATATGAAGACATGGACTCAGGTTGGAGTTACAACCAGAATCGTTTATTATAAACAACATCTGACTTATATAGTTTCTCAAGTCTCTCAGTACATTTCCACTAAGACAATCACCATTTACATCATGCTCAATCAACGTCTTCTTCCAAATCTCAGCTGCCAGGCAGGCAGATTTTTCTCCAATCAGTAGGGTTATCATGAGCTGTCCACACGCCGTCTTTTGTTAGCATTTCTGCTTGGTTTCGTTCCTCATTCTTGTCTCTGCTCTTTCACAGTATTGGTCTTTGCTTCTTCGCAATCTGTCTAACATCCTGTTAACTCACAGTATCTAATTTCATTTGGACTAAGATTATGTGTGGAATAGTTACTCACAATTAATTTCTTCCCCGAAAATAATTTTACCCAATTTCTGTTCTTGTGGACTAAATCCAAAATACTCCTGAATGGATGATTTCTTTTGTTTAGTAATATTCGTGTAACTTCAGTAAAGCTCTCGGTGTTTTCAAATTTCTTTTCTGATATGTTTTGAGGTTTTTCTGCTACAGGAATGTTGCTGCTCAAACTTTACTTGCAAAGTTAAGGGAATTCTTAAATGGGGAGTATGGATGGTGGTGGTCATTGATGCTCTACTAGGCTAAGAATTCCTGCCAGAATTTGCAGACCACTGTCACTCTGCCTGATGGAGGGCTCGTGGAAAACCCATTAACATGTATGAGAGCTTTGAATCTTAGTACCTGAATTATCAAATGAAATGTTTTGACGAGAACTCTGGCCAAGGTATGTTTGGCACATAACTAACATCCGGGAAAGGTAGATTTATCTACAGAAGATCCTGGTGGTTCTTGTATGTCTACTCACTAAATTAGCTTAAAACCACATTCCTGCTATTATTATTTTTCAGATAAACAATTACTATGGGTACTACAGAGACTATGAGAATTGGGGCAAGAGATGGAATAATCCTTCTTGTTGTGGCAGGGATGTTGGCCCATTTAGTCACATCTGGGATGCGGGTGGGGTGGTCTGTGCAAGGCTTGAGTTTGTAATGATCTGTCAAAACTTGAGGTAAAGGGTGGGCTAACCAGCTAGCTTGTAAGGGGAGGTGTCCTTAAGACAGATTTCTGTACTAAGATGTGGTCCATGCTGGGAGAAAAAGATTGAGAATCCTTCCCATAGAGCCTGGTTTAGCAGTATTGACTGTAAGGCAAAGGGGAGAGGAAATGGTGCTGCTCCAGAGCACAGTGATCCAACTGTGTGAAATCAGTGTGGGTGCTATTAAAATGCCATCTTCCTCTCCTTTCCCCTTTCCTTCCTCCCTCTCTCCCCCTCTGCTGTCAGCCTGGCTGAGGAAAAGTCAAATAACGTACGACTGTGTTCCTTGGCATCATAACTGCAATTTCCCTTTAGGGACTTCAAACTTGAGAATGGGAGGTTTTAAATCTTGCTGATTTGTGCTATTCCAGCAAGCATATGTGTGAGGAAAAAGAACAATGCCAGTTCAAAACAGAAATCACAAGTGAGAAATCATTGCTGCTAAATCAGGTGTTGCAGGGGCCAGTGGAAAAATCAGATGTTAAGAAAAGTAGGAAATTACTTTGTTTAGAGCTGGGAAGGTTAATGAGAATGAATTAGAAAGTGTTCTCTCTGTATTCAGCCCCTAAGGATTTGAACAAAGTTAGAGGGATTTATTTACTGCTTATCCAGACTATACAACTGGCAATAAGATTAAGTGAGGAATTTTGGAACATGCTGACATTTATTATTTGCATCATTTACTATGGAGATCATTTGTCGGCACTGCACTGAGTTTGTGGTGAGCCAGGGCTTAGTCTGACCCAGCAGAGACAGATCTGGTACTTCTCATGGCTCGAGGGATGTGGGGGTGAAAACAGCTTAACGTGCTCTTTTGCGTCTCAGAGAGGAAACATGAAGTTTGTCTAGGTGCTTATCAGAGGAGAAATTCAGAATATTTTCCTAGACATCATTAATTACAGAAATGAGTACAGTTATAGGTGACACATTGCATTAGATCAACTGAAAACAAAAGACAAGGCTATAATTTATTGAGGCTGTACATTGGACTCTGTACAGAGCTCCCCCACTATAAGGCCTCCTCCAAGCCCATCGTTCCCAGCATATACACAGATATGCAAGCTGCCCTTCTCTTCCTGTATTCAAATTTCTTTAAACCAGGCTGGTAAGTACTGAAAAGTTACCATCTTAGCTGGAAGAAAGGAAGGCAAACAGGAGTTCAGTACAGAATCTAGGAAAAACAGAATTGTATTTTCTATTCTTTATTCTGGTGCTTACCTCAAAAATTATCACACTTTATGGAAAACATGCAACACTTCCATATTATTCATGTAGACTTATGAAGTCATAAGATGTGCTTTGAAATGTAAACTTGGTCAGTGTGTTTTCCAAGATTTGCCTTCACCAAGCCACTGTCCAAGCACTAAGCAGTTATTTGCCACATTTTAATCTCATATTAGGCATTTTAATCTCAAATAAGGCAATTCCTTGTTCCTAAAGAATCCTTCAACTGAGTCTTGTGCACTTCTGCTGGAATAGGAACTATTTTGTTAGTGACCCTCTCTTTGGTGGTTACTGCTGAGTAAAAGTCTTCAATGGAGATCAGTTCTGCCAACGTTTGTTCTAAGAATGGTTTTCATAAGGAGGAAAATACAGACATGAAAAGCAAGGTGTTGTTTCAGTCTTCATGATGACTCTTAATACTTCTCTGTTCAGCATCATGGATGACTAATTCTCTTGCTTTCATTTTTCACCTTCTTTGGTAGAAGCTCCAAGACTTCTATTTGCTTTCATTCTTAGGGGAACTGCATACCACAGCCAGTAGCTTTAATCCTTTAATCCTCAGAGGTCCAGCTGATGCCTCCACACATTCATTACCTCTTTTCACAGCAAATGATCCTGTTCCCTTCAAAATTAATATCCACTTCTGGACCAGGCCATTGTCTCTGGGAATGTGTTTTATGCACTTGGTAGCAAATGCACAAATAAATTTCAGCCTGAACATTTTCTGGGCTAATCATCACACTTTGAGTCTTCATCATCATGATTTGAATTCCAGGGTAACTCACCAGTATTTGAGACTTCTCAAAATCCATTGACCTATTTCTACATTGAAATAATGGCAAATATCATGCTAATATTATCTCACATCTTAGTTTTTTTTTTTTTTTTCTAATGCACTCTTATAAATACAGGGCACTTCATGTGTTGTTGTGACAAGGAAATTCTTTGACTAAAAAGTTTGCAAATTCCAAAGTAGTATTTGTTTTATAAACAAAGGTGCTGTTTTCCTTATGCCAGCCTATTTCTGCTTTTGCTTATCCAGCAGTTTGTCCTGAAAGGCATGAAGCAGCTGTTGGCTCTGAATCAAAACTTGCAGCACAGGGAGGGTTATGTAAAAGTCCTTTGTGTGAAAGATGTACATGGCAGCAAATGGTGAAATTGGAGTACAGATTCTTTGAGGGGAGATGGCTATTCAAGACAATGTTTTATTTTTTACTTTGCTTTTGCATAAAACAAAAAGAGAGGTAGAAGATATTGTGAATTATTTTTTCGTATTTTCAGAAATGCATTTTCTTGTTGCAGTGTTGTGAGCTTGTAATTTCATGTTGCTTTGCACCCAGTATCACCCACTGGATGGAAGGGCTACAAGAGGTTGTCTAGTTCTTTCCCCTGCCTCAAGGCAAGAGCTCTGTTCCATTTCTGAGGGATGTTGGTCAGATCTTTGGAGGAGATTCTGCAACTCTCCAAGTCTATCTATTTCTGTGCTTCACTGCTCTTACCACATAACACTTTCCAAATATTTGTTTGATCTATTTTTCTATCTGCAAAGACACTCCTCTCCCCTTCCACAGGTGGTTTCTTTTGAACTCAACAGTCCTATTTGGTCTTAGCTTTTCCTTTCAGATAATTTTTTACAGAGCCCTGAGCATCATCTTCAATGGTTTCCTCTGAAGACTCTCAAAATGTGCTACAAATTTCTGGTAGTGTGGTAACCAGAATTGGATGTACAATTCTTGTACTGATTTTGTAATAGGAAGACACACTTTCTCTTCTGCTAAATTGCACTTTTAGTGGCCATTCTCATGCTCTATGTTTATAACTGATTTATACCTGCCCAAGTCAAATATTTTCTATTTATAATTAATTTTATCTAGATTTTTAAAATATTTCTCCAGATCATAGTGAACTCTGGTCGTATCATCTAATGTATTCACTTCCTCTTCCAGTTTATTCTCATCTGTAAATGTAATAAGCACAGGCTGTAATTCACCATCCTGAGCATTAAGACATTAATAAGCACATTAAAAATATAGCCCATGTGAAAGTCCCCTTGGTAAAAGTTTTCCAGTTTAATAGTGAATCATTGATAGCTTTTCTATGGAAAAGAGCATCTAACCAGCAACTGCCGGGAGAGCACACTTCCATTGATGAAAACATTACTTGAGACTGTGTCAAAAAGCTTCACTTTAATCTGAAATATGTAGCATCTAATGTTAATGCCTTACCCATAAGATCTGAATCCCTGTTCTGAAAGGAGATTGGATTGATTTGACATGATTAGTTGTCAACCTGTTAAGAACTAGAAGATAAAAGTAACTCTAAATATGTCGGGATTCTGGTAATAAATCATTCCTTTCTGTCTCATAGTTCCAAATCAGCTTCTTGATTGAAGAAGGCAGGGAGAGAGGCTAACAGTTTTTGAATGTTTGGGACCATCAAAGCTATGTAAATACCTGGGGAGCAGTATGTGGGTTCAGCAGAAGATTTTAGCTAATGGTCTGTACTATACAATGTCTGTAACCACAAAGAAGAATCTAAGTAGGCAATTGTTTATACTAATCCAGAGAGTTCAATACTCTTGAATCAAATTGAGCCAGGCTATATCTATCTTCTGCGTAGGTATGAAGTGAGAGAGATCGGGTGTGCAAGGGAAAGCTGGATCATAACCTCTGCTTGGAGCAGTTCAAGGCTGCTAATGAAAGTATAGTAGCTGAGAGGAGCAGCCTGTGGGTGGCTCAGTAAAGGCAACAGCAGTACCAAGTCAGTACATGCTGAAAGCATGGAAGAGAGTGGCAAAGTCACCCTCTGTGAGGGAAAAGGACAGCTTCCAAGCTACCCGGGAAATGTACTTTTTCTTCTGCTTGCTTTGTTGTAAATACACAAAAGTAATGTATTGTCATTTACTTGTGGTTCCTTCCAGTAAGAAAACCTCACTGTGTGAAGCCATCATGTGGTTTTAGCAGTCCTCTGGTAAAAGGCACGCTATGTACAGCTGAGAGTATATTAGCTAAATTATATATACAGCATCAAACTGCAATGAAGAGAGAATATCAAGAATAAATTGCAAAGATTTATGAAAAGGCAGGAGAATTTAGGACAGTTGTGATGTGCTGAATGTTGGTACGCTAAAGATAAACCTTTCTTGGACAGGAATAGATAAAATAGATTATATGTTCAGCAGCTATGAATTAAACTATAGATACAGTCTTGAGAGAATGATTAATTTTCAGGTTGCGGTTGTTATGAAATTGCAATTTGATATTAAAGATATTAAAGATATCTTTATAATATCAGATATTAAAGCAATATTTAAATGATTGGTTTCTCACTGTAGCCATGGGTTTATTTCTTAGCATATGAAGCATTGCTTTGTTGCTTTGACTTTTTACCCTTTAGTCAGTCACCTTCCAGTCTGCTTCCTCTCAGTCATTTTTAATAGAATGCCTTTTTGATTACAGAAAATTGGTTGATACACTGTTATAATGAAAATGCTAGACAAATGCTCCTTCTTGAAACTGACATCAGGAATGTTATACAAGTCATTCTTAAATATGCTGGCAGCTGCCCTGAATGTAATGAAATCATGGAAATTAGAAGTATTGCACACTGTGTGGCCAGCTCCAGACTGTTTTCAGTACGTTACTCAGTTTTGCTGTGAATTTTCTTGGGACATTCTTCAAGACACTTATAATTCTCACAATCAGGAAAATTATCCTTATATTCTGAGGTACTATTCCTTTTTTTTTTTTGATTGCACATAATTCCCCATGCCTGAGTCCCTTTGTACCACATTAAATAATTCTTCCTTAAGTAGAGAGTTTATAGTCTTCAGAAGACTGATAACTTTTCTGGTAGAAATGCATGTGTAGTGTGAAATCCCATTCTCACTGCAGCCAGCAGTAAAATTCCCACAAACTTAACTGGTTTGGATTTCACATGCCATTTTAAGTCTTCTCTTGTATGACTCTTCAGTTAATCCTTAATACATTCTTAGAACAGAAGGCATCTAAATGCAGGAAAGGTAGAAGAATAGCAATGATGCATACTTGGTGTTTAAGTAGCACCTTTCTGTGCAAGGATCAGAAAGCAGCTTCTGAAAGACAGGTGAGATCCACTGCAGAGTGTAAGGAATGGGTATTATTTTCATTTTTCTAAAGTGCAGATAGAGTAGATGAGAAGGACCTTGTTTCTGTGGCTAGGTATATATAAATGGAAGCACCAACCTAGCTTCCAGGTTGCCTTCCTTTTGTCCATGTTTTTTTCACCTATTACTTTTCTGTAGCTTTGCTGTATTTTCATCAGAAGTTCTGAATTTCAGTTTTTCAAGATGAGCCTAATTTCCTTTACCTATTTTTTAGCACTTTAGATTCTTCCATCATTTCTTTGTTACTGAAGTAATTGCAGTTTTGTTGGTTTGAAGTAGTAATATTCCATTTCTGTCAACAATTAATAGCAGTATTAAGCAAGAGTCAACCGAATGAAAACTTAGCCCAGATTCTCATACATTACTGCTTAATGCTCCCTACTGGAACTAGCAAATTCTGGCTCAAGGATGAGAAGCACTGAAAAGGGACTGTGGTTGCCTTGGCTGCTGGGAAAGAAGGCACAGAAACCTGTTCCCAGCTCCTTCTGTTCTCCTTTTCTGTTCTACGTGAACGTAGAATGTTGAAGAGTGGTCAGAGGGATGGATGTGAGGGTTTTTTTACATATTCTGGTTTGAGTTTAATCATTACAACAGACTTGCAAAAGTCTTTCTAAAATGCAGAGTAGCAGGGACCTAGGCTCTGGGGTGGCTTGCACTGAAGCTAGTGCCACCGTGATGCTCAGTGAGAAAACCAGCCCTTTTGAAAGAATGACATGGAGATGGAACGGGATGTCTGCATCACTTCCGTCTTCTTTGTCTTCTGCATCATCTTCTGTGATGTCTGGCTTTGCTAGGAAACCTTGCTCTCAGATGCTGCTGTTGGCACAGAGCAGAAAGAGCTTACAAAAGAAAGCCTCATAATGCTTGTAGGTGTACCGTAGAGCACAGAAGTCTGTTAGAAGCAGATTTCTGTGTGCATAATGTGATGCAAAGAAGATGGTTTCTGGCATGAAAAGCCTTCACTTGAGGCATCGAATCGTTAAGAATACTATGGCCAGAAGCTTTCATAATAAGTTACTGTAAACTCAAGAAAGATTGATCTTTTTTGATTTAAGAGAAAATAAATCAACAGGATGAAGTCAACTCTATTACAGTTTCAAACAAGAGACAGACTCCTGGAGTATTATCCACTTTCTGTAAATACCACCTATGAGCCTGTATATAGGTTAAATGTTTGCAGACTATTATATTTTGCCTTAAAGATCAGAGACAAATTACTATTTTTACTTTACATTCTCTTGATGAGGATAATGATAAACATCTGTCACTTTGCTGCTTAGCCAGTTAATAATCTTACTGCAATCTGTAATTTAAACAGTGAAGAAAGAAAAATAAAATAAAAGAAAAAATACATTGACAAACTGCGCTTTATATAGACAAAGAGGAAGAAAAGAAAGAGAATGGAAGTCAAATGAAACTGGGAAAGGGGGCATTTTTAGTCTGCAGTTACTTGGCTAAAATCTGTGAGTATATGATATATGTATGATTTTTCATTTATTTGATATTTCACGGGGAAAATTAGTTTTTTTTTGGACATGGAGGCTAAGGAAAATGATCTGTATGCTGTGACTTCTTTGCATATGCATTTTATTAACAAAATGATTAAGGTTTATAGGGTAGTGTGTCTACTGGTGTTACAGAATCAAAACCACTATTTTTACCAAGAGCTCTTTCAGTGCCCTCCACAGTCCCAAGAAGCACTGCTAATTATTTTTAAAGTCCATAGATTAGTTGTTTTTCCAGTAATTAATCTTAATTAAAAACAATCTGAACTTTTGAAAATTCTTTTACAAACATTTAGTTTTGTTTCTAAATGGTACATTAGGTCTTGTTTCTTAACAGAACTGTAACTTAACAAATTGCAACCATCACTATTTCATTTAGAGTGGACTGACCAAGCCATAGTTTACAAGGAGTAAACATGAAGTGCTCTTCCTGCCAATGCTGCATGAGCAGAAGCAGATCCTGCATTAGGAGATGAAATTATGAATCTCTTTCTGGCCCAGCAAGAATGGATTTCATACAGGGAGAAGCCTCTTTGGTGACATGTTTGCATATCTAGCTCTAATGGTTTAGCTACTGATTTCAACTGCTCTGGAAGTCTGTAAAGCACTTGTGGTATGCAAATTTTAGCTAAATGCTATATTGCAAATGGAGTTTTTCTGGTTATAGGGATGCATGACTTGATGCAGCTATTCTTACAATTTTAAGTGATTTTTGCAACTGGTAACCAGAAGGAAAAGACCAGACAGATTAACTTCTGTAATAGATGACCAGAGATGCTATGCAGTCCTTCTCACCTTGCCTATATATTTGACAACCCAGACATTCCCCCTCAAATTATTAAAAGCACTTAATACTTTTTATTGACTGCAGTATTGAGTATTAAATATTTATTAGTCTAGGACTGTCTGAAATGAATAGCTATCATGTAGATGCAAGTTACAAATCTGACTGGATCTGATCCCAGATAGATACCTGCAATGGGGCAGGTGGGCAGCTTAGAGAACAGCATTCATTCTCTGTCTTGAACATGACATTAAATAATGAAACCTGAAATATGGAGGAGGGATAGAGCTGACAGTGTGCTGAAACTGTGCTAATGTAGTGAACTTGAGGGAAAAAAAAAAAAAAGGCATATTCCTTTAAGTGCATGAGTATTTTGGGGTTTATTTTTGAAAAAACTTACAATGTAACATCATGACAGATGTGAGGTAACTTGCAAAGAGCAGTAATTATCAAGAGTAAGGAAAAACTATTGATGCAGACAATGTTCTTAGTTAAGCAGAAGTGTGGACAAATGATCTCTCATTATAAAAGCAGGAGAGCATAACAGCCTACACTTACCTGTCCTGAGGCTAGGCTCAAAGAACTTACTGCTCAAAGAAAAAAAAAATGATTATTGTTAATTAAAAAAAAATAATAAAAAAAATCCCACCACACC
>JAOXNG010000004.1:4311094-4322226 GCA_028566535.1 Scolopax minor
GGCAGAAAAGTAGGGGACTGGGGACAATGTTCCTGGAGAGACCTGTCATGCCCAAAACTTTCAAGCAGCTAAGCTTGTGCTGCCTAAACAGGAAAGCTAAGATTTGTCCTGAGGTTTCTGAGTCATGAATACCAGGTGTGAGAAATGAGGAGATGGGCCTGCTCTGCCTAATCCATCTTTGTGTCTATCTGTCTATCCACCTGCTCTGGGTTCAAAAAGAGTCCACTGCCAAAGGTGGCTGGTAGTTAGAAGTCACACCATCTTGATTCAAATCCACGAGCGAAGAGGATTGGTATTTACAACTACAGTCACAGACACTGAGCCAAGCCGACTGTGCCAAGCACCAGGTGCCTGATAACTGCAGCAATCATCTTGCTCTACAGCTAGTAGAGTATTTATGTTCTTCATTCCTTGTACTTGGATTGTTTATTTCTTTTCATTGTCTATCTTTCATTAATTCAAAAAGACCTCAAGTCTTTGTTTGCTTAAGATGAGAACAACCACATCTTCCATCTGAGAAGTACACTCCTTCTGCCTTTGGGACCATAGCTGTCTCTGGCACTGAGCATTAGAAACACGGGTGGTGGGAGCAGTCAGCCAAGTGAATAGAAGAGAATCAGAAGATTGGAGATGTTGTCTTCATGTTTTCCCAATTGTCTGCCAAGAGATTTCCCCTGTGTGTTATGAGAGCACCAAGCCTTGGGAATGTAGTTAGTGATGTTGTCCCAAATGAGTTCTCTAGGCAAACTTGATGAGTTAGTAACCATTTGCCTTGACAGGTTTCCTAGGACTAAATAATAGCAGAAATCTGCAGTATCAGGTCAATGCACACAATTCCTATGGAACAAATGTCTTTTGTTCCCTCATCAATGCTGTGAGTGCAACCTGGGCTATGTCAGGCTGCACTGGCATTAGGGAAATAGCTTGCTAGAGAAGGATTCTTACTTTCCAAAGGGATATGGACATTTCTAGCTCCTCTGTGCTACCTGCATCCATGTATTCAGTTTTTCTTCCACCATCCTGGCTTGAATGACAGCATTTATCTGCAGTTAGATCAATGAATCTGGAGATGTCACAGTTGTCTTTTGAAAAGGGAAAGGCAGGAGTTCAACAATGAGTTGGTGTTTTTATTGTGCTTTGGAAAACATTAGGTGAGGATCAAAAGGGATGGAAAAGAGGAGACAAGTGAAATGGCAAGTGTGAATATCTAGAAGGGTGTGAGAGAAACCAAGAAAGTAAGGCAACAACTGCTTCCAAGGAAGAGACGCAGTGAAAATCATGGGCAATACAGCAGATGAGAAAATCACTCTAGGTCTGAGCTGGTATGTCCTGACGCTCTTTTAATTCTTCTCTTAGAGCACTCTAGACTTCAACTCCATTGCTGTGCCTCACTGTCTGGCTCTTGACTGAAAACCAGGCATTATTAAGGAGAATTTTACCAATTGCATTCAAGCTACAGTGATGTCAGGATGCCCTGGCTGAGGTTGAGAACCTGTGTGAGATGCAGTATGGGTGTGAAGTAAACAAAAGTTCTGCACAGATCTGAGTCCTCATGGGTACACAACTGGCATAGAGCAGAGAACTATCAAAGATGAATAACTGCAATATGGCCAGGATAAGAGTGTCATTGGTGACAACATATGTCCTTCCAATGGGCTGCAGTGGGGCACAGATATGTTTTGAGGTATGAGAGGTGGGTATGCAAAAACACCAAGATGACTGAAGGAAAGAGGGCAGAGATCTTGCTCTTCACAGGGTGGAGAGATCTCACTCTGACTTTCTTTATGAAAGAGCTAACTTGAGAAGGGTAGTTCATGAAGTTTCCTACTTCAACCTTACTAATTCCCAAAGTCAGAATGAGATAGCCTCAAAACTATTGGCTTCCTGCATTTTTTTCCTCTCTGAAACTGCGGCCAAAGTTCTTCACTTTGTGTGGGCATAATTGGAATGCCGTGGACATGATTTAAATCTTCCCACCCAAGGTTTTCCTTCCCAAAGCAGGGTCACTGTTTTGCCTTTTGGCATTAGATGTCAAAGACAGGAGAAAAAAATCCAGGGTTTTCTTTCACAGAACAAAAAGATTTTGTTCAGGCTGTTCTGGAATCAGGAAGCTGTGATGCTAGTTTGGTGGTAGTGCTGTGCCAACCTGAGCAATGTAAAGGAGACAAAAGTGCTTCATTGGTAGAAGTGACTGCTTTGTGGTTTATTATCATGTTTGCTAAAAATACTAGGGCTGCAAAACTACTTAGTTTCTTTGCTGTGTTATATGCTATCTTTTACTCAATTATTGTAGAATAATGAGAGGAATAACAAATTCAAGAAAAACACACACAAGAGGGTAAAGATGAGTCCTGATCTGAGAGTTTAGTTTCAGCAAGGGTCTGTGAAGTTTGAACCATAAACAATTTTTGCATCCAGATATGCCTTTGGACTGTAGAGAATGAACCCTTTGTTTCTCTTGGATACATTGAGATTGAAATCAGACCTGCTCATTCAGATTGATGCTGCTGGATACTTGTCATAAGGAAGTTTGTCTCAGTGACAGTGGTGGCTTGCTGGGAGCAAGTTAATGTTGCCTTGTGTGGCATGGTTGACATGCTGGAGGGAAGGGATGCCATCTAGAGGGACCTGGACAGGTTTGAGAGGTGGGTCCATGCAAACCTCATGAAGTTCCACCAAGGTGCAAGGTCTTGCACCTGGGACGTGGCAATCCCAAGCACAAATACAGGTTGGGCAGAGAATGGCTAGAGAGCAGTCCTGAGGACAAGGACTTGGGAGTGTTTATGGATGAGAAGCTTGACATGAGCTGGCAATGTGTTCTGGCAGCCCAGAAAGCCAGCTGCATCCTAGGCTGCATCAAAAGAAGTGCGGCCAGCAGGTTGAGACAGGTGATTCTGCCCTTCTGCTCTTGTGAGACCTCACCTGGAGTACTGTGTCCAGCTTTGGAGCGCTCAACAAAGGAAGGACATGGACCTGTTGGAATGGGTCCAGCAGAGGACCACAAAGATGATCAGAGGGCTGGAGGACCTCTCATGTGAAGACAGGCCGAGAGAGTTGGGGTTGTTCAGCCTGGAGAAGAGATGGCTCAGGGAGACCTTATAATGGCCTTTCAGTATCTGAAGGGAGCCTATAGGAGAGCCAGAGAGGGACTCTTTATCAGGCAGTAGAGCAATAGGATGAGGGTTAATGGTTTTAAATTGAAAGAGGGGAGACTTAGATTAGATACTAGGAAGAAATTGTTTAGTGTATGGGTGGTGACACACTGGAACTGGTTGCCCAGAGAGTCATGGATGCCCCATCCCTGAGGGCATTCAAGGCCAGGCTGGATGGGGCATTTAGCAACCTTGTATAGTGGGAGGTGTCCCTGCCCATGGTAGGGGGAGTTGGAACTAGATGATCTTTAAGGTCCCTTCCAACTCTAACCATTCTCTGATTGCAAATTTAGTTTCACTTAGACCTACTGCCCATGCAAATTCTGGAAAGATTCTGGATTCTGTCCATTACATGTAAATGATTGGTGGAGAGGAAAATTCAGACACTAATAAGTGGTATTGTTGGTACACACAAAAAAAAAGTTGTTTAGGATGGCATATAGAAACATCTGTTTGACCTTGAAACTGAAGTGAGAAATTACCATAGAGAACAGTAATGGATCTCCCCAGCTGAGCAAACACAAACAAGGGTTAATCTAGAAATTATATGGAAAGATAGCATGAATAAACCATGTTCCAGCACCTAGTTCATGGATAAAAAGTTTAAATGAATCATGGAAAGAAAACAAGTAGTGGAAGTAAAATTTTTCAGCCTCATAAGTAGAACAACAGCTGTGAAGAAGTGGAGAAGCAATACTTATGTATATATACACATATGTGTCATGGACATAAACAAGAGTCAAGTAAAACCCTGATCCCTATCTCCATATGGACCTTCTCGTTCATGATGGAAATGATAGTGAAATTCCAAAAATAAATATGAACTAAGCTAAAAAGATGTGCCAGGATAATTGAAGCTAGGACTAGCCATATTTAATATATTCATTCCTTATATATAAATACTTGGCCATTAAGTTTGCAAATGACATAGCTAGGATTAATATTATTATTGTGGAGAGCTATTTTTTCTTACAGAAACATTATTATATGATCTTTTGAACTGAGGATTTAAAGCATCACAAATCACAAAGTTGCCTTATAAGAGAAAAGAAGCAAGAAATTTTGCAATCCTCTGGGAAGTTCTTCCTGAGAGATGCTGGAGCAGGAGAGAAAAGGATGCATTGTCAGTGTGACTCAGCTGTAAGAAAGTCTTGTAAAGCTGTGGGACACATCAGACCTTAAATTGCTAGTAGAGATAAACAAGGATTACTCTAATTGTAGAAGCTTTGGAGTATTGGGTAGAGTTTTGATCCCTGATGTTTAAAAGAAAGTACGTAAACTAAAGAAGAGAAAAGGATACCTAAGATATCCAGATCAGCTTCAGAGATTCATTCTTATGAAAAAAGAATGGAGAGTTAGTTGTTTAGCCTAGCAGATAGATTTACAGACTATGCCAAGTTTCTCTTCTTGGCAAGAAGGATTTTACTTCAGTTTAAGATTCTGAGTCCAAGACTAATCAATTATCAATAAATTAAGTTGAATTAAGTTGAAAACTGCCAAAAGCTTTGTAAGCATTCTGAAGAGCTGTTCAGTTTTCTGGGTGACTTGTGGGATTGCTTCTATTTGGAGTTAAAGGAGATTATTCGAGGGTAATCTTAGAATAAGGGGTGCAAATTTTAATGGTACAAATCTTTGAATTACTGGTAGTGTTAGTAGTGGTAATAAAGGGATGGGGAATATTTGACAACTCTTAATCTTTGGTAATATTAATATTCTGTTACTGCTCTGGGATCCTGCTTGTCATCTACTGAGATCATGAAGTTTTTGTTTTCTCCCTGGTGCAAGATGAATTCTGCATTTAGTTTGTTTCTGTAAGTATCAGATATGGGTGACAATTTTGAGTCAAAGAGACTGCATGAGGTGTGCTGGCTCTTTTGCTGGCATCAAATACTCTGGTGCTCAGTGGGCTGCCTGGCTTAGTAGATGGCGATGTTTCAGAAGAGAAAGGAATTTTTTCTCTGAGTCTGGCAGTGACTGCAGCATGGAGCATAGCCTTCCAACCACCAGGAATGAGTTTCATCTGACAAATTTCCTTCTATTGCTAAGCAAATAAAAAAACATTTTATGTTTCTAAATATCTAGTAAGTGATGACTTACAGCAAACTTCACTAACACAATGTTTGAGGCCACTCTTTTGGCTAATAGTAGGAATAGCTGCTGTTTCTTGGAAACTCATTGTCTGGAAATGGTGGAGGTGGGTTCCAGTATGTTAAAGATATAATGTAACTGCATAGGAAGCATGTTCAGATTCTGGCTTCATCACATGCCATCTTTCCATTTGAAAGATATCTTATTTTCCCTTTATTTTTAGCCTGAGGAACTTTGACATTGTCCTGGAGACTTTTAGCTTGTACCAGTGCTACCCCAAATGTTAGCAAGTTGCTACCCCTTGATTATAGACTTCAAGAAAAAAACGGCATTTCAAAAAGGGGTCCTCAGCCTCACTTATTTAAGCAGACAATTAAGCGTAGGACTGAATGATTGACCTCATGTTTTATTGTACATGCTTATGAAGTTTATTTCCATGTGCCTTTCTGTGACTAATGGTCTTATTGCAGTGTGTGAAATAGTTGGCACAGATCAAAAATAATCATAACAAATTACGCAGGACTGTTGTGCAATAACGAAGACAGGCATGAGAAGACAGAAAACCTCAACCCTTCTCGAGGATTCTATTGAGATGTTGCTAAAATTTATAAATATCTATTTCTTCATTGTCTCATCCCCATTGGATGTGATCTTTCCATACTCTGAAGTGTAGGAGAGGTATCTCATAGATACCAGAAAAAGAAAAATAGCGAACCAAAACACAAAACCCCAAAAATGGAGAAAGCGTGATTTCCCTGTGAATTTAATTATCTCATTGTTCAGATGAGGGAAAATACTGCTGTTTGCATTAAGGATTTGTGTGCATTTTGGTGACCCTGGTGAGTTAACCTTGGCTGTCTGCCAGGTACCCATCCTGTTGTGCTCTCAAGTTCCCTCCTCAGCAGAACACAGGGATAAAATAAGATGAAATAGCTCATGGGTCAAAATGAGGACAGGGAGATCACTCTCCAATAACCATGACGTGCAAAACAGACTTGGCCTGGTGAAGGTTAATTTAATTTTTTGCCAGTTAATAACCAAGTATGGTAGTGAGAAATAAAAACAAATTTTAAAAAGCCTTCCTACCACCCCCGTTTTGCCAGGCTTAACTTCACTCCTGACTCTTCTTCGTCCTCCCCCTGAAGTGTGCAGGGGAATGAGGGTTGTGGTCAGTTCATAACACTTTGTCTCTGCAACACAATCCTACCCATGCCTTTCCCCTACTTCCATAGGGTCCATCCCATGGAAGACAGCCCTTCATTAATTTCTTGCCTTCCTCAGCACTTTCCTTAAACAAAACCACAGCACTCCAATAAAGCGTTTTCGGGCGGGCAGACAGCTCTGCGCATGCCGGGGCGCTGGCAGGCTGCTCCACAGAGAGAAATAACTCTCTTAAAATGTACTAATTACCTTGGCAAAGGTACAAGAGCACAAGTTAGGGCTGATGTGATTTACACACGCTCATGGCAGCAAAAGCAGGAGCAAACTGCTGAGCAGCACAGGGCTGGAGGGCTATAACCCTGCAAGCAGGGTTATAAGAGAGACATGAACCCCAGCAAGAACCACAGCCTCTCCAGAGCCTTTCAATCTCTTTCCTACACACACAGAGCTCTTCTCTTGTTCCCTGCATGGCTTGAGTATCCACACATGTCTGGGGAATCCAACTCTGTGTCTGGGAGGTCACTGCAAGAGTGGGTGCTGGGAGGGCTGATGCACAAGGAGAGCCAGCATCAGCAGGAGGATACCAGGATGGTATGAGTAGGACACGGGGCAGAAAACAGTCTTTTTTGGCACTAATTTTCCCTTGCTGATGAGGGCTTGAGAAGTGTTAGTCACTATAACAGTCCATGGGCAGGGACATCCCTCCAAACCAGCCCCCTGCCTGAGAAGGGGCTGCATGCAGGGCAAGGATTGTTTGTGTTGTTTGATGGGGGAGTGAATCCCTGCACTGTGTTGAAGGAAGAGAAAATCACATGTTAGGGAGTTATTATCCTACTTGCAGTCATCTCTTTCCAAATTACTGTAGCTTATCTTCTACAGTGAGAGCTTGATGACCAGCAAAAAATGCAAGCTTGGGAATCATAGATAAAATAGCATTTTCCAAAGCACTTATAAGCCAAATTTATAAGCCAAATCTCTAAGTCAAAATTTTGTCTTTCAGATTACTATATAATGGTATTCCAATAGATGCAAGCTCCAAGCATCTTAACTCACATTCAGTAATGAAACTGAGGAGCATGTAAATGCCTTGAAAAATTCCATTTGAATTATTTTGATCAAAGTAAACATAAAACATAGATGGTGCTTCAGGAGACATTCCTATTCTAAAAAGATATAGCCCCAAGTACTAGAATGTTCTGGGTTTTGTTAAAAGTTATTGAGTTGCTTCCTCATTCTGGATGAGGCTTCCAAGTCTGAAAAATACATTGTAGCTTATAAGTGGTTTGTAGACATGATTTTGTCTGAAGTGCCCAGCCTTTCATTTCTTGACCCAAGAGTAATTTTTGCATGGAGGTAACAGCTTTAATTATTTTAGCATGGAATGGCAGTTGTTATGAACATATCTGAGCCTTCTGGTTTTCAGCACAGGTTTTTGACTTTCAGTTCAGAGACTTTTCCAGTAATTGTAGTGGGCTTGTAAAGTCCACTCAAAGGTGTCTTCTTCACCACTGTAATAGGTGACAGCTGGATTCAGTAGGTTAAATTCACTCAGCTGTGACTATACCCTTAGGTACAGTGTAAATCTACTCCTTTTTTTTTAAATATTGCTGTTTTTTAACTTAATGACCTAGACATTTTACTGATCAAAATAAAGTCATGTATTTGTATGGTGAAGCCAGTCAGGGATTGGTAAATATTAATTATCTTCAGAGGGGTTGAACCTGTTTGTTTGCTGGCTCTAAAACAACACTTATAATGTTCCTAGAAATTAGAAGATCAAATGTTTTTGGGATGTCCTGATTTTACTTTTTTTTAAGAAATGCCTTATTTAGCATGCCCAATACTAGCTTTTTGGAGAATGCTGAGTACTAATGCTTTTAAACTAAAAATTGTCACCTAAATTACTTAAAATAGGACACCCCAAAATTGAACTCTTCCTCTCAACTCATTATCATCTTTTGAATATACAGATACTTTCAATACTTTCAGGCATTAATAGGACACTTCTTTACAGTCTCCTAAAGCCATATTTAATCAATTCTTCTCTGTGCTTGCAATTTTATTCATGTGCTGACGTGTTCCTCTTTTCAAACCAGGTATCCCAATGAGCCATTCTCCAATTGATATAATATTATAATTGACTATGATAATCTTGTATGATTCATACCTTCTGCTGGCTATGAAGAATAAAATTCTATATAGAAATCTACCTATCTATCTGTTACCTATCAGTTTAGAGGATGATTTTCTCACCCATGTGCCTCCGGTTTTAAAAAAGGTTAAAGCAATCAATATATGAAACCCTGTGGGTCATTTTAGATATTTCAGGTCACATCATTGTTGTTATTACCATAACCTGTTATTTGTACTGGAGTAATATTTCAGGTTTCCATGGTCTTGTCAGGTTAAGTCAGGACTCAAGCATAAGCTCTGTGATTATATATATTGCTAACATATATTTCCCCTTGCTCTAGTCTAAGGAAATACCAAACACCTGGCTTTCTGGGGAAGGAAACTCCAGCAGAGATGGAACCAACTCACCCTGAAGCTCTACTCTGAAAGGCCATGCAGATACAACCAACTCAGGCAGTGACTCACAGCCGTGGCAGAGAGTCTGATGCTCTGGCAGGAGCAGCTCATGAGATGCAGGGAAGAGGACCAGCAGCTTCAGACAGAGCATGAATCAGCAGCCCACGTACGGCTTTGTCACAGGGGACATCAAGCTCCAACATCCTCATGTAAGTGAACCAGACTAGCAACCCACTTTTCTTATCAGGGAGACACATCCTGAAGAACATTGTAGGGACACTAACAGCCGCAGGGGACAAGCCACAGCTCTCTCCCTGCATACAGACCCTCTGTAGGGAAGCTCAACAGCAATGGCTGAAGGTTTATTGAGCCTCCTAAAATCAAGATATTCTTGGAGGATGCCCTTCTGGCCTCGTCTGAAACTGCATTAATATTAATACCTCTCCTGTGAAAAATGCCATCTTAGCTATGGGAGTGGCAGAACTCAGTGGATGTATATGAAATCCAAGTCTGAGATCTAGAAAATACTAATTTTAGAGCTATAAGCTAATATATAGCATCAATTTTCATAGATACATTCACGTGAGATTAAGTCATTTACTATTTTTGCAGCTAATGGGAAGAGCACTCATTCATTTATACAGCAATATGTCTGACTGAGAAACATGAAACTCTTCTGATGATATCTTTTAGAGAAGAAGAAAATGCTACATTTTTATATATATGCCTTATAGTGTAACACAGCTGAGGAGATAGATAAATTATTTAGGTATGACAGTCACTGACTCAGAATATCTCTGGCTCTGCAGCTCTATTGAATTATTTTAGAAATACTTCTCAAATTTCTTTCCCTGCATCACATAAGTCTTATTCTGACCAAATTTCACAGATTTCATAAGAGTACTTTGTTTCCATCCGTATTTCCATTATAACAACTTCTGTATAGCCTCTCTTGTAAGTCTATTCTACTGTTCTAACAAAATCTCCTGGCCTGTTGCTTCCTGATAGTCTTGATCACTCAGGACTTAGTAATTATTTTTTTTTCACTAAATGTGGCTTTACAGTGCATTTAGAAGACTTAAGGGGAAAAAAAAAAAAAACGTGCTTCAGTCCCATCGAAAATCAATCCCAGACTTCCAGTCTCAATCCCAGCCACGAGGCTGTGTACCAGAGACACAGAAAAAGTGGTCTGTGTCCAATAGAGGGCCAGGCAGGAGCTCTCCCAGTACATGGCACGGATAGACAGCTGCATAGGAAGCTGCAGGGCTTGGGCTCAGTCCACCCTGTCCATAATGCAGATCTACCAAAAGGGATGGACGAACACCTTAGGACACATACAGCATGCTTACATGTTTCTGATGACCACTCTCCACCCTCCACATCCATGGCCGTACACAAGCAAATAATTTACCCTATCTAAAAAGCATCTATCCCTGCTCTTACACACCAAATTAATATAAGTGCAGAGAGGTCTTATGAAAGAACTTGCTCAGCCTCAAAACTGAGGTAGCAAGATTATTTTTTTCATCTTGACTGACTTGAACTGTGGTTAAGATATGCATTAGTAGCTCAGAATAAAAAGTGAATTAATTAGAAAGTAAGATATATAAGTAACACTGGAGAAAAAAATCACATGTGATTCAGAGCTGTATTAACTGTTTCAACTGGAAAAAACTTTCCAAACTAGAGGTAGGCAAAATGACAATATATTCCACAGTCAAAAACTGGTAGACTAAATCTAATGTTACCTTTCTGCTACATAGTTAGAATGTTTGAAAAGCTTTACATTTAATTTGACAGCCTGAGGATTTTTCCTGTTTATTCTGCAACAGCTAGAACTCTATTCTCAATCTATTTTTGTGCCAGCATAGACAGGACTTGTTGATAATGGGGACACAAAATCCAAAGGAAGGCTTGGTCTTTATAGGAAACATGATCCTAATGCATACAGAAAACTGTGGATTTAGGGCTGCTGGTTTTTGGTTTTTTTTTTTTTCTCTTCAATATACAACTAGAAAATATAAAACCAGGTAGTCATAGGTCATTATGTCTGCTTGATTATATATGTAAAAGTAAAGAAATGTCAAATAACTGCAATGTTTACCAGGATAAGGTTCTGTCTTCCATAGTGATGCTGACAAAAGGACTTTGATAATGCCATTAAAGGGCTTTTTGATAGCCTCAAACAAGAGTTAGGTAAAC
>JAOXNG010000004.1:4654175-4668658 GCA_028566535.1 Scolopax minor
GGCTGGGAATTGAGCCAGAATAGGGGAGAGCAATATCTGTGACACTGAGCCTTCAGAAGACGTGAGCACGCTTAATGCAGAGATGTGCTGCTGGTCTCTGACTCTAGGAAGGATTGGTGGTCTTGGATTCAGTTAGGCCTGGGAAGACTTCCTGAAACAGCACAGCAGGATTTTTATGATCGCTTTTATTGTTTGTTAATTGGACGATAGCTGTGAGCTACTTCTAGCTAACAACTGTGGCTTAAGCCAGATACAGTCTGAATTTAGTGCCTGGGATCTATTTGAGAGCGGTGATGGGCCACAAAGTAAAAGCATGTGGATGTCACAGCAGAATAAGGTCTCAGTGTCTTGCAGCAGCTGGTGCCTCCGTATCCAGTGTTAACTCTTCAAACTGTATGCCTGGCTTTGTGCTGGCTGTCTGGAACTGCAGCCACTTGTATCTTCACAGTTACCGCCTTCTCAGCTGCTTCTCCTAGGTGAAATTCTTGTCCTTTGCACGGAGCATTTCCTTGTCAGAGCTAAGCTGGAAAGGTGACAGTGCAGGCTGGCATAACAGCAAGCAGCCCTTTGCATCTGGCCGGCCTCTGCTCAAACCCAAGGGAGGAGTTTCCTGTAACGCAGTTAGGGTAAGACTGGAATTAGCAGTGATGTGCCTGATCCTCTGCTAGCTAGGGCTAGGCCAGCAGTAGCCAGATCACTTTTTGGCAGATGAGCTACCATCAACCTTACTGCTGGAATGGCTAATTCTTCTGACTCTCCATGGGTTTCACAGAATCAAATGAAATTCCCCAGATACTCCAAGCACAACTTTGCAGCTCTCTGGAGCGCTTAATTCCTATGTTTAATCTAAGAAACCTTTCCAGATAGAAGGAATTACATCACTGGGGCTTCAGAAAGAATGCCTTGCCCTGACTCTTACTGTTCTGGTGTGTGTGATGGTCCCCTCTTCTCATTCCTCGGAGGTATCTTGAAGTGATTGGTGCTCCCTTGAAAAGTCTTGTTTTCAACTGTTTTAAGCCAAACTGTTTTCCTCCCAAGTCTGTCATGGCTGATAATTACTGAAAAGTTTTGGTTGAAACCATTCTGTAGAATTGATAAGCTCTGGCTGGTGTTAAAAATAGTTTGTCTGTTCTATGAAAATGGCTTGGCTTTTCTTCTAGAGCCTTTGCTTTTGATTGAGGAGCTGAGTGCCCTGCGTCTCTCTGTGCCTTTCTTTTATTATCTCTATAAATGCTCATTCAGAGGTGGCCAGGCATCACACCTCTGAAAAACAGAAACATGCACGTGGACTTGAGCCATCCAGTTTAATCCCTCAAAACTTGTACACATGGAAATCGAGTTGGCCTGGAACCAAGCGTGACTTTGGACTTTAGTTGCAGGCATGTGCTCAGGCAGCCTTGGTGTGGTCTAAGCCCCTTGAGTTGAGACCAAGAAGTCCCTCTCCTCTGCTGCCTTTCCAACACATTGAAGGGCCCCAGAGGCAGGGAGATAGTAGATTTGAATGCAAAGGTGCCTCTGGCTTTTTGGGTCCCTCTTGCCTCTTTCCCCCAGTAACATTTTCCATCCTTGTTTAGGGATGTTGCATGTCTGCAAAGTCACAGGTTCAATTTGTGTCTGGATGCAGGTGTGTTTTGAGATTGTATTTTAATTATGTGGACTGTTGTTTCTCTCTTCTGCAGGGCTGTTCCCTGTGCGATGCACAGCAGATCTCACCCTTGCAGAGTGATCAGTTAATTAGTATTCTGCTTGTTTATGTGGCCACTGCTCCCAGCTCTCTGCATAGCAGTCAGGCTTGCTCTGGACTGCAAATTAATATCTCAGGGTTTTTGGTGGCACTCAGCATCTGTATTTATCAAACGTTTTGATAGGGAGGAAGTTATTTTTACAATGTCCCAAGGAAAAAAAACAACCCACAAAACCATGTAGTTCTTGCTTGATCTTCCCTGATAGTCTCTGCTTTACTTCAGAGCCTTTCTGTTCTTGGGAATTTTTTTGAGTGATATGTAAACAAATGTATTTTCTTGTATGGAATGTGTCTTGGAAGGCTTTATGTCTTTACTGCTGTAGCCTGGCAGTAGGACAGGATTTTTCTTAACTACCTAACATAAAAACACTTTGAGCAATAGATGTTTGATTGTCAATAATTTCCAGAATTAAGACAGTTTCAAGAGCCACGTGCCTGAAGTAGACCACATTGTCTCTGTGCTTTAGCAAAAAAGGCATCAACAACTCCTTGGCCTCTTCATAGCAGTGTCTCTCTCCACTTACCATTCAGAGCACAATAGTGTCTTAAGTAGAGGTTCTGACACTGCAAAGTGTGGAGGGGAGGCCATGTCCTGCTGAGAGTTTGGGGGTCTCTGGCTGTCCCTGCCACTGCATGCTGTATGTGCAGGGGCAGCCCGTGCCCTGGGCAGCACCTCTGGGGCTCCAGTTCTAGGCAGCCTGTGTCATCTCCTGGGGGCATCTGCTGGACGCTGTTTATTTCTCTGGAACCAGGTTTGGGTTCAGTCCTTCCCAAACTGACCAGCTTCTCTGTCTCC
Source organism: Scolopax minor (assembly GCA_028566535.1). Taxonomy (NCBI): domain Eukaryota; kingdom Metazoa; phylum Chordata; class Aves; order Charadriiformes; family Scolopacidae; genus Scolopax; species Scolopax minor. The sequence continues at coordinate 4,656,716 of JAOXNG010000004.1, forward strand.
CAGATTGTGTTTTCAGTGTGCTGGGCTGTGGAAGTGAAAAGCAAGAGCTGAACTGTTCAGGCAGAGATGAAGGCTTCCTTGGGATAATGAAGGATTGTCCATGGAGTGCAAGTTAGCTCTAGCACTTCTAAAAGCCCTGGGTTAATTCCTAGGAACAGAGTTTACTTGTGAAGCAGGCAGCTTGGGAGATAGCGTCAAGAGACATAATAACTTTTCCATTGTGTTTCCACCACAGTACCCTCACTTCTTGAAGAGAGAAGGCAACAAGCTTCAGATCATGCTGCAGCGACGGAAGCGGTACAAGAACCGAACCATTTTAGGCTACAAGACTCTGGCTGTGGGGTCTATCAACATGGCTGAGGTGAAGAGCATTTCACATGATCTGTTTACAAAACGGGACGTTTTCCTTTTCTTTAAACCCAGTGTTGTCACTTGCTTCTTGAGAAATGATTGGATTTCATATAGCTGTCTTAATAACTAATCAGTATTCACAAGGAAATATTTTAAACAGATTTTACTACTGAGTAATGATACTGTACATCTTCTGGGTAATATCTTGAGGGCTAAAGGTTTCATGAAGCTTATTACCTTGTGAGGGTTTTTTTGTTGTTGTGGGGGGATTTTTTTTGGAGTTAAGAGGTCCAGGTCATTTCACCTGAGTACAATGCAGTCCCCTTTCTATTCAGGACACTTGAGCATAAGTTTAAAACTAGTAAATATTCTTTTATATCATGTTTCCTGGAAGAAACAGCAGAAGCTGCAGTGCGTTCAGTTGAACTAATGCATGCATTTGTCTCAGGTCGGGCATAGATGTAAAAAGTTCTGTTGTTTCATGGGTACAGAATGGACAGATAGGGTCATTCGGGCAAGCCTTCCAAGCCTAAGAAATGTTCAAGTTAAAGCAAGGTTTGCTGTTCTTCTCTGTGCCACTGTATGAGAATTCAGAATCGAGTAGTTTCTATCATTTTGCTTGAAACACTCTGGGCAATTCTTATTTCATGGCTGTTAGTGATTTGGGTGGAGCTCTATTCATGTGAGGTAAGTGATACAATTTTCAGATTTACATCTGAAAACTAATGCTGGAATCAAGTATGAATAAATTATTTACTAAGGCTTTCTGAACTCCATGCTTTGCTATCTCATGCCCTGTTTAATCTCTGCTGTTTCTGTTCTGAGTATTTAGAGATGGGCTTAGCAGTAGCAAGTTCATCTTAACTACCAGTACGTTTCATCAGACTGCATTCTGTCAATAAATCATTTCCAAGCAAAGTAAGCTAGTGGTTATGCTGTGGTGAGTTATTACTATATTAAAAAACTAATTATAAAGATCACTCCTTGTGCATAGTTCATCTTCCCTTAGACTTGAAGTAAATGGTGAACTCCCCATTTGAATTGGACAAATTCTGTTTTGTGGTGTTGTAGCTGTTTTGTACTGTGTTTGGTTTGTTTAGGAACTGGAAATTAAATACTGCTGTAAGGCAGAAAACATGTGGGCCCATTAATTAGGTCCATCAGTGAACTTATAAATGTTGGGCATTTGCTGCTGCATGTGGTTTTCCTTAAGTCTTCTTGTAATGTCAGCTGACTGAGGTTAGAAGGCCAAAAATTTTCAAAGGTTCACAGTGCTAAGAAATAATTGTTCTCCAGCTCATCTGTAATATTTCTGAAATTGAAGACTTCAGGAAAACAAATTTTACAAGCCCCTGCAGTTTATAGTATAACGACCCCTAAACAGCACTGATGCATGTCTTAAAATATATTAAAAAAAAAAATCTCTTAACCATTGAAACAAAGCAATGAATTGGAGTTGTGAGTCTAAGTAGAGATTAATAGCAGGGAGGCATATGTTCCTCATCAGCTCAGGTCATTTTAAAGCTGTGTGAGGAGCTGACAAAGCAGCCTGGTCTGTATTAGAAAGCTGAGGTGCAGCTGTGGGGAAGCACTTTCTCACTTCAGTAGGGCAAAAGAAGAACATAAGTCTTAGGTTCTGGGGACAGCCCTGTGAGAGACAAAGGATGGAGAAACTCGTACCAAGATGTTCTTCTGCCTCCACTGTTGTCTTGTTTTTCTTGACCCGCTGTTTCATTATCCTGGGGTGGGCAGCTCATCTGAAATGCAGGTGCCAGCTCTCTGGAGCATGGATTTTTGCTTTAGGAAGCACTTTGCATCTGTATCCCACCAAGAAATTTTTGCCTTTACTGGCTCTTCTACTGGGATTTAACACAAAATTAAGTTACTTAATTAGGTGTTCAGAAGGTTGGTAACTTGATAATCCAAATCAATAATGTGCCATGAAAGAAAATACATAGTAATGAAGTAGTCAAGTTTTGTGCTTCAAGGATGAGCTAATCAGCTGTCAAGCTCAGAATGATTTTTCTTTTCTTCGATCACTTCCAGTAATAGTCAAATAAAATCTCAGCTAGCACTGTGCATTGCCTGCAAGTGGCTCCTGCAGTTGTAGGTGTACTTGGATATGTGGAGTAACCCTATTAACATAAATAACTCTTGTAGTATGCAAATGATGTAAGTTGAAGTACATTTAAATGCAGATTTTTACTGCTTAATTTCCATCCCAGGTCATGCAACACCCAACAGAAGGTGGCCAGGTTCTGAGCCTTTTCAGCAACATTAAAGAGGCTGCAGTGAAGGTAGCAGAAATCTGGATCTTCTCCTTGTCAAGTCAGCCAATTGACCATGAAGACAGCACTATGCAGGCCAGCCAGAAAATCAAGTCTACAGGTAAGAATACAAGCACATGCTCTGAGTGCCAGTGTCTTCCTGAACTAGCTGGAGATAAGCTCGGCCTGGGCTTAGATGCTTCCTGGGACAAATGAGAATGGGTTTGCACAAGTTGCTGTGTCTGTAACTGATTAATGCAAAGAAAACTGGCTTTGACAACCTGTTACTGTGTGAGCAGGGAGTGTCACAGGAGTGGAGGATTCAATTTGTCAAAGCTCCTCCTGCATATCACACCAGACCTGAGCCATCCGGAAGGGGTTAGCTGTGTTCTTGCCAATGCTCTTCCAGCGTTCCTGGAGGGTGTGTTGAGAACCTGTAGCTTCTCACCTGGCCAACAGTGTTGTATTCAGGAGATTCTCGTTTCAGCTACTCTTCCAACTTCTTTTTCCTTTGATTATTCTACAATAAATCTAACTGACTTAGATAAGACCTGCAAACCTGCAACATGTTTTACTGTGAACTGCGGCCTGGTTTAATGAGTGTAAATCCGTGGTGTTGATCACTGTATAGGGAAGTCATTGGGTTTCTACTCGTGACGGTCTTTTTACGTGGTACCAGCCTTCTGCTCACTGCTAGAAGAGTGACCTGTTGAAGGTAGCGCACAGAGGTGCTTGTGTGTTATTGCCTGAGGCCATTTCAGTAAAGGACTTAGACTCTTCCGGCATGTCTTACTTGCTCCTTTAAGCCAGCTACGCCCATGTTAGCTAAAAAAGTAATTTCCCTTGTGGAGAAACCTCTTTACTTGCTGCTGTCTACCCAGTGGTTCTTTCCAGGGTAAAAGGGGATGGTGTGTGCTGGTCCTTCCTTCCTATTAGATGTGTTTCTCCTTGTTTCTTATCTCCAGGTGGTTCCCATCTCGCTGGTTCTAGCACAGATAGAAGATTAACCAGCAGGGATCTCCTTGCGTGCCTCCTTTCTTGATTTGTAACTGTTAGTTGGCCTTCTCTGCTCCTGAGATGACACTGTCCCTTGACCTTAAAGGAGTTTCACAGGATCTCTCCCCTCTTTCCTTCCCTTTCAGACAACTATTCCGAGGAAGAGTACGAGAGCTTCTCTTCTGAGCAGGAGGCCAGTGATGATGCCGTACAGGGCCAGGTACTGTTTAGGGCATGGCTTCTCCCTTTGAGAGCTACAGTAGAGTGTACATTCTCAGCTTGTGCTTGAAACTAAAAAGCCTATTTCTTTAGATAAATCATGACAGTGTGAGGCTGTCACCAAATGTTTAGCTACTGTGGCAGAAGGCCTGCACAGTAGCCCTTTTCTTCCACCATGCTGTGATTTATCTGTTCACATGTTTGGGCTTGAGCTCCCTTTAAACACTAAAACATTAGCATCCTTGTGTGTTTCTCTACTTAATGATCAAGGCATCAGTTGATTGTTTTTGCAATGCTGATTGGATTCAAAGAGCCCAAGTAGATCCCCAGCTGTGGTCTTTAGTCTTTAATACTTATTTCAAAATAGGTCCTTACGGAGAACCCACTGGTTAGGTGTGAGATGCTTTGGAGTTTGGTTCTTACTTGCCTCCAGACTCTGTCATCACCTGCCTTCAACCTTTTGGAGTATGCAGAGAGAGGAACCTATGAAATGTGGGGTGTGACTATCCTTCTTCACTGCATGTAGAACTAGGGCTGTTCTGCTTCTCCAAGCAGTTATTCCTCGCTCTCTGCAGGCCTGGTTCACTTCCTTTTTCTCTCTGCGATCAACTGCGATTAAGGCAAATGCTGAAAGCCTGGAAGACAGAGCAACAAGTTCATCTTCCTAGAGGGAACATTTTTAGCACTTAAATGCTCATGTGTGCCCAAATCACAAAGGTAACACAGGAATCCTCTTTCTGTTCAGGATTTGGATGATGATGAGTACGAGCTGGGGAAGCCCAAGAAGCAGCGGAGATCGATAGTAAGAACGACGTCCATAACCAGGGTCGGTGGAAATTAGTTTTACTAACACTGACGGGGTTTGGTCAGGATGCACAGTGCATGTGGCTTATGGGAGCAGCAGTAGTAGACATGCTGGCCCAGCAGAGAGCTTGGGGCATAGTCACAGCATGAGAAGAGCTACCAGAAGGAGCTAGTTCAGGGGCTGGGGCTGACCTAGGTGTGTGTATGTGCTGTCTTGAGTGTCCTTTGGCTGCAAGGTTAAGGAGCTCCAAAAATCATCACAGTGTGTGAAATTCACCCCCATGAACAAACCAGTGCAGGATCCATGCTCATGTAAGTCCTAAAAGGAACTTTAAGTGAAGGGAAGCTCTTCTATTTGTGCTGTGCATGGGAGAGGCCAGTGGGAAGGTGTCAAAATGAAGTTAAGAAGCTCAGTCAGGGGATGGAACCTGATAGATAAACCTGAGGTGGTGTATGTGGTGCTGAGGCAAAAGAAGTGGCTGGATACCGAAGGCTTTGGCTAGTTGCTGCAGCTGTCCACCCTCTTGTAGCATGTGCCTGCAAAGCTGCGCTTCTGTGTAGAGCAGCAACTTGTGCTTGACCACACTGTAACGCAGCTTTCTGCTTACACAAGTGTTTATACGTGTCTGTGTCTGTAATGGCAACAATTCAAAACCACCAAGATGGGCTACGTTTTCTTTTTTGGACTTAGGAGTGAGTTTGGAGATCATTATGCCTCCTGTGAGGCTACTCCTGAAATCCATGTTTTGATAAGGTCTGAAATAAATCCCACTTTCACCTGAATCTGCCACTAAAAAAGATCCTCTGTATGAGAGCAGGAGCATGCTCATTCATATTTTTGGTGTCCTTAGTATTGTTTCCAGGTGTCAGTGACCAGCCAGCACAAAATAAGCAACCTACATTTAGTAAGAATAATGTATTTCTAACACTAAACTGAGACTGAATCTCCAGTGTGTGGAGCTGGTGCAAAACTGAGTTTGGTGCTGCCACTTAACATCAGTCCAGCCTCAAACCCAACAGGTTTACTGTATGCTGACTATCAAACCATTCAGGACAGCAAACAGATCTTGCCATGTCACCTTAGTTATTGCATGCTGTGTGTCCTCCCTTTGCAAGCTGCTATGCTGATCCAAGAGGATCTATGTGATGGACAGTTTTGCTTGGTATCCTCAGCCAGAGGGCAGCTCTCACTATTGTGCATTGGGGACAGAGATAGGGCAGTCTTTGGAGAGTCTTGTTTGAGGCCTGGTGGATTTATTTCACCTAAACTTTAGCTGTTTAGGAGGTGGTTGAAGCTTGCAGGATATGAGTTGAGAGCTTAAGAGCTAGGTTTGGAGGTGTGGGGCAGTGTGAAGTGTCTGAGGCCAGAGTGGGAGCAAGCAGTTGTACTTGCAAGAAGAGCTCATGTGAGATACAGGAGAGCCAGCAAATGAGCAACCTTTTTCAACTGAGTGGCTTGGTGCCAGCCATTTTCTCTTCCCTTTCCTCCTGATGCAGGGATGATACCTCAAATGCTCTCACCAGCACTCACAACTGAGCCCTTCTTACCTTCTTTTTCTTCAGAATGTGCATATTAGTTTGGTCAGTGACAGACAAGAAGGGTGAGCAGGTCCTGGCAAATTTCAGCTGTTTGGTCCAGCCAGAGAGAGTGAGCTTTTGGGGGCAAATAAACACAAAAGAAGTGCAGCAGTTTGGCTTGTGTTGTTTTGGACTTGGTGCCTGCTGTGTCTAGGATCTGTGGGTATCAGACTTGGAAAACATTTTTCTGATAGGTGAGTGCTAAGGTCAAGCCCCACAACTTTTCTACAGTGCTGCTAGTCAAATAAATGAGCCTGCCAGGATGAACTGCAAGCTCTTGGAAAAACAGTGCTTTGTTGGTAGAAAACACATTTGTACTTTGGGTTAGTGGGTACATGGCTGGTGTTGGCTCACCCGTGTTAAGAATCAGAAAAGTTGAGTGTCAAACATTTGCCAGAAATTTATCAAACAGGTACAGAATGTGATCTGTCAGTTTGAAGAATTTATTATCCACTCTGTGTCCAGCCAAGAGTTATGTGCTATCCATCAGGGCCATAAAGTTTATTATGCTTGGTGGGGTGGGACTGGGTTTGTTGAAATGCAGGAGAGAAGGGTCTAGAAAACGTAATTTCAACATGAGAACAGAAGAGGCTTGGTTTTGTGTATTCAATTTGAAGCAGCAGCTAGATCACCAGTGTCAGATGTGTCTGGGCTTCTTGCAGATTGGGGAAAACAGTTCACTTATGCTTTATTTAAGAAAATGTGTCTTTGACTTGCAGCAACAAAACTTCAAACAGAAGGTTGTGGCGTTGCTGAAGAGGTTTAAAGTGACTGATGAGGTAAGTAATTCAATCTTGTAAGCCTTCCCGCCTTGTGTGTTGCCCTCTAACTGCTTGGTGCACCTTGCTTTAGTCTTCAGGAACATTCTCTTGTTTCCCCAAAGTTTCCTTCATTTTGTTTTCAAGTCTGCAGTGGATGTGACCTTTCCTTACACCCTGGCCTTGCATGGAGGCTTGAGGGCCAATTTTAAAATGTGATCAAACATTTTCTAGATGGACTTTTATCAAAACCAGATTTTGGCAACCAAATGTGTACCCATTAGTTTTGCAGACTGCTTTGAATTATCTTTAACCTGTTCAAAGGCAAGTAGTCAACTGTGTATGTTGCTCATGAAGTTAAGTCCCAGCCTGTTTGATCATCTTACTAGAACAGCTAGTCAAGACAGAAAAACTTGGACAGGGAATACAGATCTGCAGGAGAGTCAGCTGTCTGGTCAGAGCTGAAAATGAAAGAGATCCAGAACCCAAGAAACTTGTGTAACGTTAAGTATCTAATATAAAAGCAGTTAACATCTCAATTGGCTGTGTGCTGATTTTGTGGCTGGTGGGAAATAGTAACTCCTCATACTTCCTTGTGCTTCCAAACAGTTTTGTTAGCCTTGCTGTTCTTCCCTAGTTAGCTCGGTGGAGTCAGCACTCATAGCTGAGGTCTTAGCAAGTTGAGCTGCAGCTTCTCTGGAGCTGCCATTCAAAAAGGAGGCTCTGCACTGCACAACTGCCTGCTTACTCTAGTGGATGTGTTGAAACAACCTGTGGAAGTTGTGTGTGAGAGATCTTTCTCTTCAGCTTTGCCTGTGGGTGGCAGCTGATCCTTGTCCAGGCTCCAGGCGCCTCTTGTGGACACTTTTGACACATCTACCAGCTTGGGTATCAAATCAGGAGGTGTCGTGGCAACTTTTTCAGTAAAACCAAGACAGGTTACACTGTTGGGAGTAGTGCATTTCTTTATTTGTTCTAAGAAAACTGGGGCATCTTTAGGGGCCTTTTTAAAGCTTTGTTTATAAAATGGTACTGAATAATGGACGTAATCTGTGGTTAACAGCTTAGTCCAATAGTTAACTGCTGCTTAATCAAACACTGACAAGCTTGACCCAAAATAAGCACTTCTTGTATACTAATGTTTCTGTTGGATATAGTATCCTTGCACTGGGAACAGAATCTTACTCCCAAGACTGGTGTGCTGCAGCCCTCAAGGGAGCTCAGATGACATGGGGTTGGTCTGGCTCCTAGCAGTGTCAGCAATACCTGCTTTTGTCCTGTGTGTAGGTTCTGGATTCAGAGCAGGACCCAGCAGAGCACGTTCCAGAGGTGGAGGAGGACTTGGACCTTCTATACGACACGCTGGATATAGAGAACCCCAGTGATAGTGGGCCAGAAATGGAGGATGATGACAGTGTCTTGAGCACTCCAAAGCCAAAGTTAAAGTAAGTATAGGGTGGCTGATGCTAGGCCACAGAGATACTGTGTGTACTGTCAGCACAGTTTAGATGTTGTTTCTATTGCCACCCTTCCATCCTGGCTTTCTCCCCTCTTGACCTAGTGTTGGACCCCTAGTGTGTGTCTTTAGAACTTGTATGACTGCTTGTGAATGGGGGATAGTTGGAGGGAGTGGTCTGATGTCCCTTCAATCTCATTTCTTCCTTGTCCCCTTTGCAGATGTTCTGCTTTCCCTGCCAGCTGAGCACAGGGATAGGAATTGCTGATGGGAAGGCAGTAGAATTAAACTGTAAACAGATGTTTTGAAGAGATGGTACAAACAGCCAGGAAATCTGTGCTGAGATAGGAGATGTGGTTGGAAACTGCAGAAGTAGAGGCAGGGTTGGACAAGGCAGATTGTGTCTTTGTGGAAAAGCTGATAAGACCCTACGTGGAAGGAGAATCTTTCCAGGGATTAAGGAAGCACTACTGAGGGAAACAAGGAAGCTCTTCAGGGCCCAAGGGGACTGACTCGTAGATACGCACAAGCCTATCCTGAACCAGCTTTTGTGGGCACTGATGTTTGGGCAAACACAGCACTGTGGACCTGAGCTGAGCATTGCTGGCTCGGGGTCTCAAGCAGATGCAGAACCCTGAGCTAACAGAACTGTGTCATACCCCTGCTCGAATAAAGACTGAAAATGTGAGACTGTACAAGCTGCACACGTGCTTCTGACTGACATGTGGTTGCATGCTCAGGCCTTCACTGTTGTGACGGTGCTGAAATAAGAAGCCCACCACTGCAGTTGGTCAGTACAGTATCTGCTAAGTGCCAGATAATTACCGGGTGTCATAATATCCTAATTAGTGTAGAATAACCTAGTTGGGCTAAGAATAAATTCTGAGTCTGAAATGACTTGTTGCCTATCAGTGAGCCAGAAGACACCGAGGACAGACTGGAGCAGAGTAGTAAGTGATGGGGCTGGTGGCTTAGAAAAGTGTTTGCAGCTTGACCTGATATATTGCCAGTTGGACCCTACCTTGAAGGGTTTTGAAAGTAGGTGTGTTGTGGTAAGCAGCTGCTTTGAAACAAGCCAAAGTGGTGTACTGCACACACTGAGAGCTTGTGTCCTATTCTCTGGAGCTGAGGGGCTCTGGGGTATGTGATGGCTGGAATAAGAGCTTATGTCTTTTTGGTCCTGGGGAGATGCTTTGCGGTTTGCTGTGTCCAGTTCTTGTGTTCATATCTTAAAAGAGATGTGATAAATGCTGATGATTGTAGGCAGGTTTTTCCTGCAACAACAACAAAAAAAATCAGTTCCTTAAATTGTAATTGAGTCTTGTAGCCTGGTGTGATGAGCTGCCTTTTACGTGGAAGTGCAATCTGATTGTACGCCCTGTCTTATCTTATTGAGCAAATGTGTAATTGGATCCTAGGGCTGGCAGCCAAATCTAGATGCGAGCTGGAAATAAAATGCGTATCAGCACCCAGAGTCACTTACCCACAGGAGTAAGTATCAGAGTATCAATGGGGGGTGGTTAACTCTACTTAATGTCTTTCAGTCAAGAGCTAGACCCTGTCTGGGATGACACGTAGCTCAATCAGCATTTGCAACACTGAAACAAGAATTGCAGTGTGAAACTTTGCACCTGATGCTTGTAGTAGTGAGGACACAACTGCTTGTGAGGAGTGAAGGTGCATTCTGTTCTGCTGAGGGAAAACGCTGGACCCATGTGCCCACCCTGGATTTTATGGAGACAAAAGCCGCTGTTTGGTGTGTAGTGTGAGAGGGTGCAAGTGTTCCCAGTAAAAGCTTTGTAAGTACGGTGTGCTATGTGACAGGTGATACGTTGGGTGCATTCGATGGAGGTCAGTCAGTCTGTGTCAGGGCTAGACAGGGATCCCTGGACTTTATGGCTTCTCTTGCTCTGCTGGAGACCTTTTCCTTTCAAGAGTTGCCTATAAATTTTACTGGAACCATTGGGGAGCAGTAAAACACCTGGGAAGAGTCACGTTGCTTTGGTGATAATGTGATAGACTTTCTCAGTGTTTTTGATAATAGGAAACTCTTTTTGTTTTTGTTATTCAGACCTTATTTTGAAGGACTGTCACACTCCAGCTCTCAGACAGAAATTGGTAGCATCCACAGCATCAGGAGCCAGAGAGAGCCATCAAGTCCTGTAAGTTGTATTTTAAGAAGGGTATCTATCTGCAGATAATATAGCAGACCTACACTGTCTCTAGTTGCATGTGTAAAGTTGCATGTGTAAAAAGTAATCTCTCTGACCTCCTCCAAAGACATGGATGCAGAGATATGAATTTCCTACTAAGAAAACATGTATGTTGTTTTGGGGCCCTTTGGAGAGGGTGGTGGGGGTTTTTTAAAGCAAATATTGTATTAACTCAAGGGGACATCTTCAGGTTATGTATTAAATACTTGCTAATGATATGAATAGCTCCAGACTTCTATGTACTTGCAATGACTGCCAAGATGAGAGATGTTGCCTGGGAGTTTTAGGGACTCCTTGGCACTGTTTCAAGGAAGCTTTACCTTGCTGTGGTTGGGATACTTTTCATGGTGGCTGGAAGTGAATGCTGAGGGGCAGCTCACCTGCTTTTTCATCCCATTTTCAGCTGCTCCTTTGTCACATCCCCCATTCCTTTGTCACATCCCCCCACTCCTGATCATGCTGCAGAGCTGTGAAATGTTTAAACAAAGAAGTGTGTCTGATCCATAGAGTGTGGCTGAAAACTGCTCTGTGCCTCCTAATGATTTTTCTCCTCTCAAGCAGGTAGAAGTGCCTGAAAAGACAAAAAGTCTTGGAGCCAAACATGCAGGCGACAGTATCTCTGACACTGTCTCTTATGTAAGTTGAAAATGCACTTGTTAACATTCCTCCTGGCAGTTTGAGTGTCAGCTGTGAACTGTACTCTGTGGCATGTGTCTGTCCATGTAGTTGCATATGCACCAAAATTTACAAAGATATTATTTGCTGCAGTGAAGATAATGCTGAGCTCTCCTCCTGACCTTAGTTGTTGGAGGTTCTTGTCTTTCAGCCTTTTGAAACTGAAATGCTTCACGTGGCTTTCTTTTTAAACAGTCTTTCTCTTGGTTTGAGGAACGCTGGCCCAAAGTATGCTACTGCGCATGTGTGTTGTCCTGAAAAGTATTCCTGGGGCTTTTCCATTTTTTCAGACAGAAATATTACTTCAAGCTGAATTGGCAGGAATCACGCTGGTCCTGGGGTAAAAATCCCAAAGCTGAAGTTGCTTTACTGGGGACATGCAGCTTGTAATGTTTCTCCCATGTCTTTCTCTCTCCAATAGTTCATTTGGGTAAGCTGAATTAATCAGGATTGCATTAGGAGACATGGCATGACATTTGAGCTGGGAGAGTGCCTATTCCAAATAGCATATCTGAGCACCTTTCCCACCTACAGCTCCCTTGTGAGGCAGAGCTGAGAACTGGTAGCCCCAGACAGCCAGCGTTGGCCTCTCCCTTTTGGCAGTGAGTAGCTGAATGTGCCCCAGG
>JAOXNG010000004.1:4850629-4860755 GCA_028566535.1 Scolopax minor
GGTACCTTCGTGTTGCAATCTTCTCATCAGTCAGACTGCTTTCAACAATATAGCCCCTAAAATCCTAGTGAGAAAGGAGGAAGGCGAAGGTGTCATTTTGATACCTGACATCTTGTGAGTTAAAGTACAACTTGAACAATTGAAGTGCTGGAATTTTGACTATGGGAATGTTAAATACTAGGCATTTGTGATACTTAAGCTGAAGTGTTGGAAGATGTGTAACAAATTGTAAAGGCATTGCTAAACATGCCAGAGATCAAACATGCCAGAGATCTAACATGCCAGTCCTAACTCTCTTCTCTTTAAGTACATTGAATGAAAAAGGTAAAAGAGGGAAAAAGCTTCACTAGAGAAAGATCTGTCTCAAAAAAGAAGAATGAAAAAGAAATGCTCTTTCAAACAACTAAAATTCACAGCTAAGAAGAGCTTAAAACCTTCCACTGCATGGAGTCTTTTTTTTTTTCTTTTTTTCAAAGGATTATAAACAGTTGAAAATATTTTCCTGAAATGAAAATGTTACAAAACAAAAATCCATGAAATAGTATTTGGTTTAGTGCATCACTGACATCTCTGCCAAAATTAGCAAAGCATGAAAACCAGTTCTTACTGGCAAAGCACATCTGTTGGTCTACTGGTGAGAAGAAATGTGAGGAAAATTCTTACCCTTTGTCTTAATCTAAAAAAAATGGATTCTCCAAAACTGTAGGCTTAGCTGTTGTTCAAACTAATATTCATGTGGTTTGCTTTTAAAATTTTGATGTAAGAGTGGACAGGATCTGTTGTATGAAGATGAGAGAATGCAGCTAATCCCTAAATTAAGGGTGCAGTCGTGTTCTGACTATTCTTTCAGCCTAAGTTTGAAACAAAGCCTACAGCCTGCTAAATTGCTGATAATATGCCAAATACCCAACTTATCAAGGGCCAATTAAATTAATTCCTTTCATTTCATTTCAGATTACCACTTTCTGGTCTTTTCTTCTTTGCAGTTCCTTAGCAACAGTTTTCTTCTCCTGCAAATTGAACACTTCCATCAGCTCTAAAGGATTTCAGGCTGGTTATTTATAGAGGGACAAGGGTATTCATGACACATGATGGACATGGAGCTCAGCCGCTGCAAGGAATTCATAATCTTAGGTTGCTGAGCCAGGGAAGGCTTCCACAAGCTTAATTTTACATGTTCTTACATCTTCAGAATCAAAAGTTAAGTGATTCCTAAAATGATAAACTAAACAGTGGTAAAAGCATGATGAAAGGGCCAAGGTGGTAGGGAGGTAGTGCTTAATGTGGCTAACATAATTAAAAAAAATGAGTGTGGTTAGTAGCCTAGAATGTTATATGGGTTGTCTGCTTTTGTGTGTTAGGTAGGAAAATCCCTCAGGGCACCTTGTCTCAGGTTGTCTCCAGTTCATTTTTTATTTCTTTTTTTTGGAAAGGTACTGCCTGCCTGCTACAGGATGCCCCAATTTACAGGACTGAAGGAGCCACTGCTCTCTCAAGGCTTCCATCTATGGTTCTTTTCCAGTATATGGATTTTATGAACTGAGGGGGGTGACAGTTAAAAAGAGCTGACTGGACCCCGTGTTGCTGAGCAGGAGAAACGGGAGAGGGAAGAGGGGATCGATGGTGAATGTCAAATTCTAGTACCTGGCTGCTCTGGTGCCTGTCCCCTCTCTGAATTTATTGTGCTGGTCTGTCAATAGGTGGTGACTCCAGAGGCAGTAAGTTAAAGTTCAAACCTTTAGTAATCACTAATTCTATTACATCTATAAAGACTTAAGTACAACCGGAATTGGAGGTTCACATCGATTCACAGAAGTGTCTACTTGGGAATTCTTGCCTGTTGTTATTGCCTTAAAGCACTGGGTGATTAATTGATGGACGTTTTCTTCAAAGGCTTTTTACACTCCTTGTGGATTTCTGTCTCTAGTATGCACTGATGTGATATCCGTTTTAACACCATCTCTTGTTTTGGTGATCATATACATGCAGATTATTCTCAAGTGCCATTCATTGATTTCTATTTACACATGAAAATGCTGGAATACAAAACACGTCTGAAAACCGGTGGATGAAACGCTGTATTTCAACGAATCTGTAAGGCAGACCTGGGGAGTTCTTACATTCTCTCAGAGAAGCAGATAATTGCTTGATAGAAACCTGCCTTTTTAGCACATTCAGTATTTGACTTAATTATTTTTGCCTGGCTTTTTAAATTTTAGTGATACCATTACAGCTTTCTTCAAATCTGTGATGTTGATACAGATAACAGCAGCACTCTGTGAGAGTGTATCCTCTCTGTTTCCAGGGAGGAATACTGCCTGTACTGGTATTATTTCTGGAGCTGAAATTAATCTATCTGTGACCCATAATTTAATTATGTGTGGAGGCTGTTGAGTTTTTTAGATGGGGGTAGTGAGGTTATCCCTCATTATCACCAGGATGTTGTACAAACACTGGTTCTTGGTTCCACTAATTCCCTCTGCCTGCCTCTTGCCCTCTGAGTGAAATTGGATGCCCCTCCCCTTTTGGGAATTTATAGTAATCAACAAATAGAGCTATTATGGCTATTATGGTTGGAATTCATGCGTGTCTGTCTAGCATGCCAAAGTGAACTCAGTTTAATTACTTCTGGTTGGGAAAAATGAAACTAAACATGCCTTCTGACTTTTAGGCTTGCAATTTCATTAATCTTTTTTTTGTCATGGTCCAGCTTCGCTCACTATTTCCAGTAGAGTGTAAGGCTTATGCTTTGTCTAATTTTGTTGTTGAAATGCCTTTCTCTTACAGAAATCTTGACCATCACTGCTGTTCCATAAACCCTGTTATTAAAGGAAAAGTGTTAACATAGCAGCCAAGCTTGATCTTCCCCCCAGAAGAAAACCAGGAAAACATAGGCACTAGTGTCAGTAAACATAAATTTTCTGTTTTTTTTTTTTTTTTCCCCCCTCTTCTAGTGGGGGCGGAAGACAGAATTTTATTAACCTATTGATTCTGACTCAGAAGCATAATTACTTTCCAGATCTTTATGGGCTATATTAGTCTGTCAGCTTTCATATTTTGGTTTCCCTCCCATGTTCCCTGTGCTTACACTTCTATTTTCTTTGTCCTCCTGTCTTCCTACTAACTTTTGCCATTTATCTTTTCGCCCTTTTTTGCTGCTGTTGATGCCGTGCTCAGTAGCTGCTGAGAAACACTTTTTTTTACAAGCTGTCCCTGAAACAGAGGGCACAGGATTCCTGAAGTTTGTCCTGCAGGATTTCCTTCACCTCATTTTTGGCAGTGAGGAGTGCTGCTTTTGCTTGTGGCAGCCTGATGTTTTTGGGGAGCTGCACCCCTCTCCAGGCAACTTCTGCTGGGGGAGTACCAGGGCCCCAGCTTTGCAGCTCACTGGGCTCCCGTGTGCCTGCCAAGGCTATTGCCCTCTGCTTGCACTGCTACCCACACTGTAAAGGCTTCTACCAGAAACTAAGGGAGGAAAAAAAATGCTTTACTGTTGCTTTTCTGCCTTTTGTACTTTTTAGGAGTCACTTCCAGGATACGTAACTATTGAACTCTGAAGTGCTAATTTTTGTCTTTAGTTACCGGTATTGCCTATAGGCTTAAAGATATTTTGTAGTCAGAGGTTGATTAAATTAGGAGTACTTTTTTGCTGTATAAGAACTGGAGCGCTTTTCAGTTTGGACTTATGAAATGCACTTTCTCTGTGTGTTAAAGCACAAGTTACAGA
Source organism: Scolopax minor (assembly GCA_028566535.1). NCBI lineage: Eukaryota > Metazoa > Chordata > Aves > Charadriiformes > Scolopacidae > Scolopax > Scolopax minor. The sequence goes on from JAOXNG010000004.1 coordinate 4,854,357, forward strand.
TGACAGCTCAAATTGTCTCTGTTGTTCTGCATGTGCATATGTACATGCTATTCCTTTTGATCTTTTGTGGTTTGTGTTGGTTTTTTCTTTAATTCTGTGCTTCAGACTTGTCATAGAACCTTTTCCCAATGAAAAATAATTTCCTGTGGTTACTGCACTGTTAAATGTGGGGTTAATAGCATTTATTTTTCACTGCCACAGTGAATGTGCTTTTAAGAGGTTTTTCTTGTGTTGATTTTCATTTTTTTTAGACAGCATGTCAAGGTAAAATGCTCTAAAAGAGAAATCTGAAATAATCAGGCTTATAATTTATTGAATCTGCTGTTTCTCTGGTAATAGCTGAATTTCAAATAAAGGCAAAATTTCTTGAACCTGGCATTACAGCTGATGTGTTCTGGATGGGGTTCTACCAGCAGGCTCGAGCGCGAGCTTTCGGATGAGGAGAGGAAGGGGAGGACTGGCGTGCTAATAGGAAGGCTTAGCCTGGTCACACTGATACTCTGCTGAAATCCTCCTCAGGGAGCACCTTCCTGCCCGTTGGGGAAGCCGGGGGATTTTTAATACGTTTTATTGCCTTTCCTGCCCTCCAGTGGCTGGGAGCAGTCAGTACCTTTGGCACCACTGATCCATCTTTTGCTCTATGGTTTTCTGATACAAATGAAAACTATTCTCTACTTTTGATGTCCCACTTCAAGTGATCAGGGTTTAACTCCCAGTGGAGGATCTTTTGAAATAACACACTTCTTCTTCAGGAGGACAAAAGGAGCGTGCAGAGAAGGGCATGGCAGTCCTACGTATGACAGAGCCTGTCTGTTCTTCCTCTGGAGGGCAGATGCTGTTGCTTCTGCAGTTGGCTTCTTTCTTCCAGATTTGCTGCTGATACAGCGTGCTGCATCTTTCTGTCTTCACTGGTTGCCCCCTCTCCAGCAACTTGCCACAGTGGAGCAAAGTGGATGTGGAGCTGCAAGTGGAGCTGCAGGTAGAGGAAGTGCAGTGCAAGGCACTAGCTAGATAAGCATTTCTTGAGCCCTGTAAAATGCTGTGCTCTGTGAGTTAAGGTCTGCCCCGCCACGTGTTTGGTTTAGTATATTTGGTTTTCATGGTTTGCCTGAATACATGATGCAGTGAGCTTTGGGATTTAAATGTTATTTTAAATGTAAGCGATACCCTCGACCTTGCAGCTCCAAAGATTATCAAGGCTGCTGTGCTCTGTTAAAGGCATCATGCTTTGGTGCTGTTGCCGAGCTCTTAAGTAACCTCCTGAGTGAGTGAGGAGGGATGGGATAAGGGACTGACTCGCTCTAGTGCCTGTGGCCACTGGCAGCTGGGCTCGTTTGAACAAGGCCGGGATGGGTAGGAGCTGCGCTCACATTTTCTGTCTTCCCTCAGCACCTTCTGTTTTTCACTTTTTGCCAATCAGATACTAGCAGAGCTCTTGGGAGTGCTTTTGTGAGTAATAATTTTTGCAAAAGGCATTGAAATTTAAAAGCTAAAAGGCCTTGCGGAAACATAACCTTTTACTTTTAAATAGCTGAAGATGCTATGAGCATAACTTCTATGTTGTGAGCACTTACATTTCTGGAAACACATTCTTCTGTGCGAATTTCTGTGTATTTAATTGGGATGTGCGTCATGTGGGAGTGGGTTCTGCCACCATCTATCTTTCCATGCAAACATCTAATCTGGATCCTACCTTGTCTAGGAGGAAATCCAATTAGTGTTGTTGATGATGCTGTTAATGAAAATAGTGTTGTCGCTTTCACATTCATCTGTTCAAATTGTTCCTTTTCACATTTTCCCCTCCTGCAGATAGATATATGGCTGTATTAATTAGGAAAGCATGTCTGATACTCTTATTTCTGGCTGTGGTGTTTAATTTTTAAAAAAAATTACACTCTGTTTAAAGAACGGTAATTACACAGGTTAACATATGTTATGTCACATCAAAACCCTTGTCTGAATTATGAGCGGTTCAGACTGAGCACTTGGCAAAAGCTACAGAAGCACTTTATTACCTTGATTTATGTGATTGCTTTGCCTTCCCCATGTCCTGCAGCCAGGGATCTAGGTAAGGCTCCTTCCCACCTTTGCGATACTTGGCTCTGTGCCTAGTGTAGTTAACATCTGAGTAGCACCTGAGGTAAATAGTTTCTGTCTAGACCCAGATTAACTTACGTGAAAATGAGTGGTGGGGTGGGAGTGTGAGTTAGTTAGTGGTTTTAACTGGCAGGTGCTTTATTTCGCTGTGCTCAAGGATTAATGTCAGGGAGTTGACTTAATGCATTTTTTCCATGTTCAAGAGGGGGTTGCCTCTCCATGGAAAGAGCAGCAAGCTGCTTGCTGGCTGTCCAGATATGGGTACAGAGAGCTGATCCTTGGAGGGATTTGGAAAATGTCCGGGGAAAAGCCGGAGCGCGGGGGCTGAGCTGGCAGTGGAGGNNNGGTCTGGTGTTTACCGACAGGTGGCAGCTCCTTGTCACAAAAGAGCATCTCTCGGGGAACCAGCCCTGCCATCGCCTTGCTTTTACAGCAACACAGGCAGCATAGGCCTTTTCGTTTCCTTTGTGTGTACAGGCCATAGTAAATTTATTCAGGTAAGAATTTATAAGCATTAAAATACCTATATGAATTAGGGAAGTACAGAAAGTATAGAAGCGTGATGAATTTGCATAAGAAAGGGTTTTCTTTGCAGTATTGCTTGTGGCATATTGCTAGATCACCACTGAATTTGCAAGGAATTTTGCTTTAAAACAATTTTGGGAGTTTGTTTAATTCAAAGCATATGAACAGAGCAAGGTCAACTGCATACCAGGTGAATGTAATTCTCAAATGGAGCAAGCAGTGCAAAAAATGCTCCCTTCTCACATGTTTACAAACACATGGATGCTTATGTTCTTTGATAAACTATTTATATGCTGAAGTGCTTGTTTAATGTATCTCCATCCACTGTTGGTAGAACTGCTCTCTGATTTCCAGTAACATGGGATTGCTTTTTATTTCAAGCCAACAAGAAAAGCTTTATTTCTGCCTTAAAATTTGAAAACTTGATATTTAATTTCTCTCTCAGCAAGTTGCATGCAAGTTGTTTGCCCAAATGTATAAAATGTGAATGACAATTGATATATCACCATGTCTTCTTTTCACACCCTCCTTTCTCCCACCTCTTATTTTTTTTTTCCCCTAAATACTTTTATATTGAATGGCTTTTTTCAGTTCGGTGTGTTACGTGAATCTGACTTGCCAGCTCATGGAACTTCTGCCATGAGAAATGTGTTGGCTTTTTTTGCACTTCCTGCATTGTCTAACCACAACAAGTCCATTCGCATATTTTGAGAATGATCTGGCATCTTTTTTCATAACAAGTGGACTTGAAATAGCTTGGGGAAAAATGTTTAGGGCAAAATTCTTGGTGTTTGAGGCTGAACTCTAGGCTCCCTTGCAAAAAAATTGAGTATGTGCTCTTAGGATATAAACCGTGTTTAGCTCTAAGCCCAAAATGTATTTATGAGCTTGGGGTAGGTTTTGTAGTTTCTGGGCTACCTTAGTTGGGATAGCAACTTATGGTGTCCTAGAATGTGTCATCATTATGGGGCTTGGATGGTTATTTGCTTGGATCTTTTACCACAGGAGAGCTGGGTTTAAGTTCTGCCAAAGCACAGGCAGGGTAATAGCTCAGGAATTGGCATGAAGAGCGTTCACGTAAATATATGCACATGACCTTATCAGACTTGTGCTTGCTTTTCTGAGTCTTGCCAATAAATGGATATTGAGATCTTTTAACAGCAGTACTTTGAGCTTTTAGGACAGAAAAGCTCATTTGGGATGAGTGACAGCTGGAGTGGAATTGAGGGGCTGCATTCTAGCTTCTGATTAAGTTACACTTATCATAGGTGCTGTGGCGAGTCCACATCATCCAGTTTGACAAGACTAGCTCTGATGTTGCCAGCATAATGGGAAAAGACTCTGACACTGCAATGAGAGTATTGATGTGTGTTGATGTGGCTTTTGTACTGCAAGCCTGTGGCACCATTCTGTAGCTGGACTCCATGTGCTTCGCTTCTCTGAAACAGATCAAAGAGAAACATTAATTGCAGCAAAGAGTTTACAAGTAAGAAGCTTTTCTGGTAAGTGGCTATGAAATGATCTCTTCCAGAGCTGATGTGGAACATTCCAAGTGCAATGAGGCCATTGAGAGCCTTGGGTAGTTGTCTTGGCAGCTCCTTTTGTGACTTTGACTAAATAATATGTACTTCTGTATCTCAGAAGTGAATGTAGGTGTATACCCATATTGCTGTATAGATTAGATAAATTCACAGTGATATTTAAAGCAAAAGTTCTAGGTTGGTCTGTTATTTTAGTGATTTTTCTCCCACTGGGAGAGCAGTAAATAATCTTAGATTGTAAAGATGGGACTAGAAATTGAGGTTGCAGTATAATATGAAGATCTTTTTTTTTTTTTAACCTTGTTTACTTTATGCCAGGCTAAGTATTTCATAGCAAAAGTAAAATTTTTGTGCAGTTTGTGAAATAAATAATAGAGAGATCCTGTTAAAAAATGCATTGGCTGGCTTCCTTATTTTAATATTAATAAGGCAGGTTGCTACAATAAAATTAGCTCTGCATGCTGTTTGTCACTGTACTGCCAGAGCAATCGAGTCTAATGCCATTCCTTCCTGAAGTGAATCCCCAGGAGAGCAGTATTTGTGCTGTTCTGAAGCCTCTAACCAGGAAAGTTGGAATTGAACTGTAAATTATGGAAAATGCAGATTTTAATCTGGGAGTCCCAGGTCTGTCTTTGGCCTTGTGGCTTTCTGGCTATTTATGTGAAGTGTTTTGATGTTGTTTACACATGAGATTTCTCTGCTGTAATGACTAATGTCCCATTGCTTGGTTCATCGTCTTTATGGACAACTTGGCAATCGCATCTGTATGGCTTCATAGTCCAGAACCCCCTCCTGGTGGGGGCAAGGCAATCTGAACCATGAAGGTACTTGGCTAGGACTGCAGTGCCCTGGAACACTGTGCCTTTTGATTTAGGGAGATGGGGCTGAAGGCATCTGAGGAAAAAGAGTGACTTTGCAGTTGGCGCAAAGGAGATACTGTCTATTTTTTTTTCTTAAGAATGAATCTGTGCCTTTAAAAGGAAAAGCCCTTTACCAGCCCTCTGACCCTGTGATTTATAGCATGCATTTATCTGAGCCACAGAGCAAAGGGAAAAAACTTGTAATCTTGATACATTTTGTTATGTGCCCAGAACAGCATTTTTGTGCTTATAAATAATACGAAAACTTGTTATGTTAGAGGTCCTGTCAGCTGAACTGATATTTAGGTTAAAACAATCATCAATGGGTTATTTGATCATGGTCATACATACACTTCTCCTGAAATCTGCATTTAAGGCAAGATTAAACTCTCTTCATTTTACAGTTTGCATTTTTAGTTTAGGATCCAAATTGGAATTACATTCAAAGTTTGCCTGACAACTGAATCTTTATAAGACTTTATTGAACATGGAAGTCTGTGAAGTAGGGAAAACATATGTTTAAATACCACCAAGGTCTATTGGTCCAAATATCTGCTTAAGTGTTTTCTTGAAAACAGTCATGTTTGAAGTAGACTTACTAAATTTCCACTTTTAAGAAATGTCTTGAGTATCCAACAACTGGGAGACACTTTCTTAGCTGGTGAACACATGTTCTGAATAATCATGCCTTTGCGATTCTCTGTTATTTCTACTTATGATATGTTGTAGTAAAGAATTGGGAATTATGGTTTATGTTTATTGTTTGTACCCTTTCTATAGACCAGATGAAGTTGATAGCCTTACTGTAAGTGACATTATTGGCATCAGAAGTAAAACAACCCAAGATTTGTTTTTAATTTGCAATTTGCAGGAGTCCGAGCTGAAAAATAGAGAGAGATCTCTTTGTAAATGTGAATGATTTCTTTGTGCAAGAGGCTGGGGGAGGTGGAATTCCCCCCATGTTCCTTAGGAAAGAGATAGGACAGAAATGTCTTGCTGAAGGTGGTGGTTGGTGTTTTAATTTTTTCTATTTTTTTTTTTCTGCAGCAGAAGGTAAGTGGGACAAGATAAACGAAAGGAAACTCTTAGCTTCTTCCTTCTTTCCAATTTACTCTAGAGAAAGGCAAAACAAGGCAAGATAGGTGGTGCAGCTGGTAGCTGGGAGTGCCTCTGTGGATTCCTGGATGGCTAGTTGGAGCAGAGGCCCACAATTTTGTCCCTATATAAGGCATCTACAAAATGGGGTCACCAAAACCAGCTTGCAGCACTTTTGGGAAGATACTGGAAGAGCTAAGTCTGTTTTTTATTTTCTTTGACTTATTAGAATCTAGACAAAATGTGATTTCCCGTGATTTCCTCCCCCCCTCCTCCCCATC
>JAOXNG010000004.1:4863181-4873223 GCA_028566535.1 Scolopax minor
AAGGAGGCTAAATTTTCTTATATGTAGTTCTAGATTATTTCCAAAATATTTTGAATAATATCTCATTCAGAAGTCCAACATAGGACTATAGACTGGAGCCCACCTCCTGAATATATGGTCATACACCAATATTATGCATGCTCAAATACATATGTGCAACTGTGGGAGTTCTTTTCAGAGCTGTAATAAAGTGCAGTGCTCTGATTTATATTTTAGTCTGAATTAAAGGCAGGAAAATTGAAAGGCAAAAGGGACTTTGGAAGGGACTTCATTACAGTGCCACACTGATGTTAACATTTATGGTAACACAAAATATAACATACTTACACAATTTAACAGCTGCATAAACAATAACTGGCATTTCCTGACTCTCTATAGAGAAATTTTGGCTGTGCTACTGCATTAATTTAAAAACTTTTAAATTAGTCTGCTATATGTTAGAAGGCTAAGCTGACCTAATATGACCTCTATATGAGCTGCTGATTTTCTCATATAAACCACAAACTCAGTATGCAAGAGGCTAATGAGTGTTATGTTTTTTAATTATACTGACAGATTTACAAAATGGTAATAATTATGGCTTTTACTTGCTCTGTTTAATAACTTAACAGGTTATGTATCTCAGCTGCAGAACAATCTTATTTACTGCTGATCATGAAGTACAATTTTTGCCAAGTAGTGGCGACACTTCCACAGACCTTATTCTGTGACTCACATAAGCTCTAAAATACCATATTCTCTATTTGGGGCTTTTTGAGAAAAATGCATTGCACTTAGAAAATATGTTCTTAGTCAAGAGATGACTGCTTTTCCACTCTGTATTTTTTAAGTATGGATATTGCTGCTGGAAGTAAGAATTGTAGCAAGAAGCTACCAAGTTAAGTAAGTCGAAGACTAGGTAAGTTGGGCATGACCTTCAAGAAGAGGTTGAAGGAGTTGGTCTTCTTTGTTCTGGTAGAGAAGAGGCTGAAGAAGAGGTCACCTAATAGCTGCCTTAAGCTGTTTGGTGGATAGTTACTAAGATGGACTCATGGTCTTCTCAGCATTACCAGGAGACAAAGGGGAAGAGGCCACTGATTATAGCTTGGAAGGTTCAGGCGTATTAGAAAAAGCTTCTTTGGGATGATGGGTAGCATTGGAGCAAGTCACCAGATATGATATGCTGAATGGTCTCCATCTTCACAGGTTTCCAAGACTTGCATATGCAAAGCCACAAACTGACGTTGGTGATAGTCCTTGAGCAGGACTATCAGGAGCAGGAGGCAGGAATAAGGACCTCCAAAGGTCTTTTCCCTTTCTATGATTTTATGAAAAAACTCTGAATTGCTTGGATGATCAGGGACATGCACCTTCAGGTTAGAAGTGATGACTCGGGTCTTAATGAAATAGTACTGTACTGCCTAGGGAAAGGGAGGAGTAGGAGGGAAATATGAGGGGGATATGGACAAAATTTAATGGCTGGTCCTTCTCTAAAGCACACAAATGATAACTGAAAGTGATTGCTGGGGCTTTATCTATCCTGTCCTGCCCACCGCCACTATGTGTTTCTAGAATGAAGTTCTGCAGTAACCAGTGTAGGTTACTGAGAAGGGAGGCCCCTCTGGAGCTACAGCCAGTCATGTGTTGGGAATTACTTGTTAGGTGGCCTGACTGGCTTTTTCTCTTTGCTAGTTCTTCTGCTGAGCTGCTTTTCTGTGACTTCAGCTCCCAGAAGGCATGTTGAAGCTTACATATGTCCTGCTGTAGAAAGAAAACTTCCTCAGGGAAATCTTAACTTCTCTGTTGCTGAGGAATTTTTCAGCTTGAGGCTATGAGCTGTTGAATAACATTATAATGACTTCTCAACATGGACATGTTGGCCTGCTTTGAAAGTGTAATACAGTAATACCATTATAATTCCCTTGAAATTCTCAGTGGTATATATTTACCTGATATACCTTCAAATATATGAAAGTGTGAAGGATAAATTACTGTGTTAAGGTACGCCTCTTGGATCTTTTTGTTCTGTTTCTTCCTTTTTCTGTCAAGTGCCAGAGGAATATCTATCTGCCTGGTTTTTGATGCCTCTTGAATTCATAGGGGAGAGTAGCTGGTTTTAGTTAGGCTTTGAATTACCACTTTGCCTTAAAAATTGTGAATGAGAAGCCTTGCTTAATTTCAGAAAAACAGGTAGGAACCTGTGTAAGTTTAAAACTGGCCTGTTGAGTACACTGTGCCACAATCAGCATGTGAAAAGAGATAGAGGAACACGTGAGTTTCTGCAAAGCTGATGGATTTCCTTTGGGTATTTTCAGCTGTCCTCCATCTGCTGAAGACTAGGACAGAAATTACACCAGAAATACGGGGACGGTTGGTTCAGGCTCTGAGATTAATTTTGTTAAGCAGGTGAAGGTCTGATTATGGACATAAGTTAGTACAACTAAAATGAGGTTAAATGGAAAACTTGATGATAGAAGAAGAGTTTAACATAATTGTCAATATCAGATCATGGTAAAATGACAATAATGGTTGTAATAAGCTTGGAGACTGTAAGAGGAAGTGTTTTATTCTGTCAGTAAGAATGCAGAGCGGCACTGGGAAATACCTCCTATGAATGGAGTGGTTTCTTATGCCTTCTCTAAGATAAATAGTATAAAATAAAGTATATTATGGTGGATTGGATTAGTTGTATCTGTATATCTGATGTTGTAGTAACAGAGTAAAGGGATAAGGACAAAGTCTTGATCTCTGAATAACAGAGGGCAGGCGCTGGTGCTGGGTGATTACCTCATTGTCAGTAATTCATGAGTGAGCTAAACTGCAATTGTTAGACGCATCTGTATCTTGGCACAAAGAATCTATCATGTTACTCTGTAAATTACTACATTGGTTAATTATATCTCTTTTTGTCTTGAGATATTTTGTTTGAAAATCTTTATTTTGTGCTAAAGTGAATTTGCCATTAGATCTCAGTAGGCATTCTTCAATGCAGTAGAAGTTTTTCCTCATGTGCAAGTGTGGGTTGAACTATGAACAAGCCCCCTTTTCATCTTCTCTTAGGTGAATTAGTCAAGCTGATCCCCCTTGCAGGGTATCTAAGCTCAAAGGCGTTCAGGAATTTGTACTGAAATGGAGCTCTGAGGGAGGCTGTGCCTGTGCTCTCATGCAAAGGTTAGTTGTAAGGTTAAATCGGACCTGATGCCTCCTCAGTCCATCCCAGTGCTGTGCACAACAGCTACACGTGCTCTGGCTCTCACCCTCTCACCTCCTGCTTTTGTCTTCATACTGTCTCCCTTCCTAAGCCTTCTTTCATCTTCAGTATGCTGTAGTTCTCAGTAACAGATTGTAAAAGCAAAAATACAAATACTGGATTATTCCAGTTACAAATACTGGATTATTCCAATATCCATCCAGTCTGGTCTCAGGGGAACACCTTATTCCTCTGTTGTTACAGCTTTAAAGTATTTGTTTTGAGCTTAAGCTGGCGATGCTGCTGCAACATACTTTTGAAGAGGAGCCGAAATTCATCTCTGGTGCTGGAGGCCCAAAGGTTTGACAGCCAGAGTTACGCAAGAATGCAGCAGGGAGAGGAGTGGCAAGTAGAAAGGAAGAACTTTGTGTGGGGAGGTGCTCTTTTATTTTTAAACTCACAGAGCTCTGCACATGTGACAGATGGTTGTCACCAGAAGTGAGTTTTGGGAAAGGAATGCTAAAATATTCTGAAGTTTCAGGGAAGGTTTGATAATTACCCAGTGCCTGTCAACTTTAAAATAGTTGTCAATACTCAAGTGTATGATAAAGTTCATATTAGAATAAAGGAAGAAAAGCAGGAAACATTCTCTGTCTTGTGGCAGAAGTATTAATGAAATATGAGCGATTGTCTGACAAATGTGCACTGCTATCTTGTTTGGCAGCTGCAGTTATTACAGTAACAAAGGATCAGCTCTGAATAGGAGGAATTGCTTTTTATTGTTCCCTTGACTAACTTGGGAAGCTTCTTCACCAAGTAATTGATGATACCATCACCAGCGCAGCTGGGACAAGGTCCCAGCAAACGAGAGGCAACAATATATAGCAGCAAAAGAGGAACCTACTGCAACTAGGTAGCGTGTTCTGCTTTAAAGGAAGAAATCAAAAATTGTGCTGAGGGTATCCTTTACATCTGTTAAGATTTCTGCTGTGTACATGGTTTTTTCCTTTCATGCAATATCAATTCCTGCATGTGGTTCTGGTGGCAATACCAGATGGATCATTTTGTGAGATGGTTGTGGTGCATGATCATCACTTCCTGCAGGCCGTTTTAAAAAGGGCTGTTGTTTTGGTGATATAAGTTACATTTGTGCTTGTCCACTGGGAATGGGCTTGTAACCACTCGTTCACATCAGCATTTCAATCCATGCAGCTGTTGGAGGGTAGCTAATGATGTTGTTAATGATCTGGTCCTTGTACTTGACAAATCTTTTAATTTAATCTATTCCAGATCCATTTATTCACCAGTGGCTCTCATGTGGACCAGATCCTTGGACATTTTTCTGTCACAGAAACAGATCTCATTAGACAACCGGAGAACTACAAACAGGTAACAGTTCTTCTGTAAATCCTGGATGATTAGTATGCTTTGCACAAATATAATTCAGCAGAAAACTGCACTCCTTGTATCGTGTTTTTAACTTGGTTTCCAGCACAAATAAGGGCTTATATATTGAATTGTCAGTTTCCTCACTTATAACTTGTATTCAACAAATAGTTTCTTCCAGTTTGATAGAACATATGCAATTGTATTAAGCTAAGCTTTGTAAAAACTGGTAGACTGGGAGAGAGTGGGGAGAGACTTGACAGAAAATGCCACTGAAGAAAAGACTTTTTGAATAAAACATTCTGGATCAGTTGGCTGACTGCTGTTGTATCCTGCCAGTAACCACATCTGGGCCAGCCAGGCAGAGTGTCTACCTGTTACCTTGCCTGGGTGAGTAGATAATGAGAACACAGAAAGATCTGATTGATCTCTTTGAGAAGAACCAAAGCACATCTGATGTTAGCTGTCATTATTTCCAGGAATCATACAAGTTGACTAACTTTTTTGGGTGGTAGTAAGGGACTTTATTTTGAGAAATATTTTAGAACCACAGAATGGTTGAGGTTGGAAGGGACCTCTTGAGGTCACCTGGTCCAACACCCTGCTCAAGCAGAGGCACCTAGAGCAGGATGCCCATTGCCACAGCCAGATAGCTTTTGAATATCTCCAAGTATGGAGACTCCAGCTTCTCTGGGTGACCTGCTTCGTGCTTGGACATCCTCACAGTAAAAAGGTATTTCCTTATGTGTTCAGACAGAACGTCTGAGGACACAAGGTTTTTCCTAGTGTACTGTTTTACCCTTATATATTTCTGCTGCTCTCAAATACTCAGTTATCACAGATGTTTCTATTTATTATTTGAAGTAGTTCAATTCACTTGTTTTACTACAATATAATACATTTGGTTTACAAACCAGTTTGTAAAATTTCATTCTACGTGAAACTGAAACAAGATTGAAATTTTAAGCTTGGCCTTAACAAAATCAATATTTGGCAGATTTCTGCTGTCTGTCCAAATCTGTTTACTCAAAGATATTCTTTCTGCTGCTACCTTAAGAACAGAAGTGGGCATTGTAAATACTGTGCACAAAGAAATTCAGGAAAGTAGATTTGAAGGGGGGAGATAGTCTTATGTTCAAACCCCCTAAAGTAAAGTGCACATTAATCTTTCGTTACTGAGCATTCCTTTGAGGAACGGTTCACATCCAGCTTCTTGATAAGATTTAGCTGCTTAGAATATTTTCCTGGAAAATTATTGTTTTTCTAGAGCAAATGGCTAAGTCAGCTTGAGAATATATTTTTTTTTCTCTTTTCTGCTTCACAGTACCCCTCCCATGGTTTGCTCAGCAGCTTGGAACACACAGCAACACAGTTCACTGAAACCTATACTTTATAGTCTTCCAGAACTTAGCAAACATTAAGAAAGGTCTGCTGGGCTGGTAGAAAGTAGAAGTAGAAACTTCTAGCTGTGTAGAAGGACTTTCCAGCTACCTTTTTCCAAAGCTTTACCCTGAATATCTCACTGATCGGTTACAGTAAAGCATATGGATACTCTAATAAAGCCTATTGACTTTGCTGTTAATGAATCATTCCAAGAGTTTTCTTTTTGCACACTGCTCCCTTTCCTGGATGCTTGCTTCAGGTCTGCTGTTCATCGGAGGCTCAGGATAAAATGAAAAGAATCCTTTTGTACTTTAAACATTGTGGTTGGGTAAAGTGCTATTGTCAAGGAAGTTTAGTGGGCAGCTATGTTGCTTACTTAAAATCTGTGGAGGCTTCATTCCATCTTTCCCAAATTTAAACAGAAAATACATGAGACAGCCTTTCAAAACAAGGGTGCTCACTGAGAGGGACAGAGGCAGGGTGGCAGAAGGTGTTTTCTTCAAATAAGCTATGAGTGGCTGCAGTCTCCATCTCCAGTTTCTGGGCTCTGAGGGCTGCAATCCCAAACAGTCTCTAGTGCATGAGTGTTGGAAATTATTTTCTTGTGTCACTTACTGCTTCAACTCATCCAAAATTGGAACTGTTTTTCAGCATAATCAGCTGTGAAATTCTTAACCTCTTGAAACTTTTGAACCTATTCAGGTTTTTCTGACCTGCTCTCTTGTCCTCTTTTTCTTGCAGGAAATCATCACAACACAATAGTAATATACATATTTTTGAGAGACTTAAAATTCTTATTGTTATCATTTGAGCAATCTTTGTAGTTTTTGTCTCCTCTTACCCTGATTTCCCAAAAGACTTCCAGAAGTCATATGCTCAGTTTGTATGAAGAGCCCAATATAACAAGGTGGTATGGACTTGAAAAGGCAAGGTTGTTTCAAGTGTCAGTTTGCCAGATGGATATAATACTCGGTATGCAAAGTGATGCTTCTTTGGAAAATGTAATAAAAACCCTCTAATTTCCAAATATCTTGATAAGATTAAGTAAATTATACATATTCGAATAGCTTGGTTTTCAAATATGGGTGCAGATGGCAGCATTCTGCCAAATGTTTTTTTCCAAAAACTGTGAAATAATTTTTTCTCTTTAATGTGAGATTTCTGCTAATGTTACCTCAAATAACAACCTGCTGCATGGATCAATAAAAAGAGCAAGCACATCAATATGTCTTACTGTAACGCACCCCTGTTCGTGGATGGTGTTATGAATTCCTTCTCAACTTAGGCATCCTTCAAAAGATAGAAATGCAAAATGGATTGAAGTGTCAAAAATTAGCTATCACAGAAAGGACATTGGGCTGTTTTTTATTGAAGCTTAGAGTTAATTTTCATCAAAAATATCCTGAGAGATAAGTTGCTCTGTAATAAAACAAGACATGTTTAGTCTGACAGGAAAAGTGTGATAAGATACAGATAGCTGTGAAGTTAAATATCAGTTTTGGAAATGGAAAAACCATGCTACTCCCTTTCTACAGTAGTTGCACATTAACTTGTTTAAAGTATTCTTCCTGTGGATTTCTAACCATAAAACTCTTTTAGTGCTTTTATGTACAGGGATTTTACTGGACATTATTATTCTTTTATCATCATAAATGTCTTTGTCAGATTCATAGAGCTGGAAGTTTTCCAAGTGTAATAGTTTTAATTATGTTTTTCTCTAGTGAGGCATGATCAAAATTCCAACTCTTCCTGCGGTCTGGCTTGGCTGTGGGGGATGTATGTGTATGACTGGCAGTCGCAGGTCACTGCTGCGTTTAGTTCCTGTGCCACCCGAGGGTGTCAGTGGATGGGAGGTGATGTTATTTCAGCTGGTGTTCAGTTTCCAGTTGAAGCACGTGTGCATGCTCATGTTAGTTCCTGCCCTCTACACATGTCCTTTCTTTCCCAAGATGCTGTCGTGTCTTTTTGAGTGCTCCCTGGCTGGAAGGGTGTTGCACGACGAACATGCTGGTGGTCATTTTCTCAGCAGAAGCATCTCAGGCACTGGTGATGGTTATGGAGCCACTTGCCTCCCAGGTTGTGCTGAAGTGTGCAAACTGGGGACAATTAAAGCGTGGCAGTGTGCAATAGTCTGTGCGTTGCTAAGAGCTTGCATGTTCATTGTGTCTTTTCTTGAAAACCTCTTGCACTTAGAGTGTGTTACAGCATAGTCTAGCACATCTTGAATGTCTTGTGTTTTGGTGCATTTTCCAAGCTGTATCGGTACTCCTTGCTTCTTGAAGGTTCCCCACTGTGACTGGGGGGGCTGCTGTTATTTGTCAGCCTGAACTATCTTAGGGTAGAAATGGAGGTCTCATCTCTGGGACTGCCACTAAAATAGTTTGGAAACATACTGGGGAAAGCATGCAGAAGATGTGGTTAAGGGTAAGTAATGTCTGCCCCAAGCTCTTCAGGGCAGTCAGATCTATCTGTGAGGAGGCAGTCACATTCCCCTCGTGACTCTGAGGACAGTGGTTGTGCTGAGGGACGGATTGGGTAGTTTTTCATCATTGTGAGCACAATATAATCCAATTTTTGTCTATGAAGCCCATTTACCTTAATTCTACATTGCAGTGTCAACAGTTCTGATGCATTCAATTAAAGTTCTCATCAAATTGTTACTGTATAGAGATCAATGAACTCTGAAGCAAAGCAGCCCGGTCCTTCAGTTTCTTCTGTCTCATGATGCTTTCTATGTGGAATTAATCTTGCTGGTTTTGTGATTAGCAGAGATTAAGTTGTAGTCAGAATTCAGGTCATTGGTACAATGCTGGCAGTGCTGGAGTGATCATTGGAATTGTAATGAGTAAAGATGACACCTTTATATGCCAGTAGATCAATTTACTGAGTGTGGCAGCAAATAAATAATGCAGCTGTCTGCCAGATGAACATGCAGAGAAATTCATAGAACTTGGGTGTGAATACCTAATATTTTTATTTCAGAGTTTTATGAAAAATATTTATACTTGCTGGTCATTAACACATTTTAAAAGGAATTGCTTTGTCTTAAGGAACTAAGGTCCTTGGTAGCAAGTAAATAAGAGCAAATAAATAGTCAGTCTGACTTTGCATGCATTATGTATGGTCCATTTCATGCCCATAAAAAATTCAGGTGAGCTTTAGCTCTCCAGGCAGTAGGGATTGGTTGCGGATGGGGTAGGAAGGTATGGGCAGGTATTGATCTGCTTTCTGGACCTTTCATGTATCAGGGAAGGAAGTCAATGTACAATACATGCATTTCTTTCTTCAGTCAGATGGGACTCCATAATTTCTTATTGGAACATTCAGGGGTAAATGATCAAGTTGTAAGATAAGTTGATTGTAGGCCCTAAATCTTGTGGCAGTTCCCATTTAAAACATCTGTCCCAGATGGCTGTTACAGATGGATGACACAACAGGTTTATTCTCTGTGAATAATAGCCCATGGTTTGAATTCATGCAAAGCACTAAAAAGCTTCTGTTCTTTTCAGAACAAGTGCATTAGAACTGATGGGCTTTGAATTTTCAAAAATGTTGAATGTGCATTTACTAGTTACTTTGCATGAAATTTGAGTCTTCATGTGCATTTCTTGCATGAAGTCATCCTGATATTTGCATGAATACATCCTGATGTATTTTATCTGCATAGCCTATATTTGTTAGATGGTGAGACCAACCAGTATAGTCAGTGCACAAACAGCATGTGAAGGTTTTTGGTCCATTTTCCATTCCAGTGACAGCACCACCTCCTGGACTGTATGTGAAGGCAGAGTAGCAAAAGTGAAGTCTGTTATCTAATACAAGTTATTCAGCTGGTTACTGAATAATTGCTATGGTATTGCATTGTCTCCAGAAATGCATCCTAAGTTGCTGAATGTCTTGAATGAAAATGGAATAGCTTTTGCAGAATAATTCCAGCTTCTGAGTGCTGGGCTATATTTGGTGTCCTTGAGCTGGTTGGTTGTGACTTCATGGAATGTTCTTGGAGGTGACAGACACTGCAGACAGGGGCTAAATGAAAATAAACACTTAAAACCCTGCTGCTAAGCTTGACACTGTGTCGCATTACTGATCTGACACAGACCT
>JAOXNG010000004.1:5111574-5130669 GCA_028566535.1 Scolopax minor
TTTGCTTCCACCCTCCGCTCCTCCCCGGAGCGCAGCGCGGTGCATGAGACAGCACGTGGTGGTGACGGGGAAAAAGTGTTATTCTTGGCAACCCTTTCCAACTCCTTTTTTAAAAAAAAAAAAAAAATTAATGCTAAACTGTTCACTTTCAGACTTTGAGTCACAATATTTCTCCAAGCGAAAGGCCACGAGTTTGGAAAAAATCCCATTTATTCCTTCAAAATTCTTTGCCGTCGCTTCAGCATAAAGGAGCCAAACCAGCCTGGTACCCGCTGCTGATGGGGTGGAGGAATGGCCCCGTGCTCCTGCGCCAAAGGCACCTCCCTGGCACCTTCCAAGGGTGACTGGTGCCCAGCTCCTGGCAAAAGCCAAGCCCAGAACTGGACAAATTCTTAAAGTTTAACATTTGGTCACAGGGTTGTTTTGGGTTTTGTTGCTTTTTTCCCCCTACAAAATCCTTTTTAATGTTAATCAAAACATATAAAATCAAAGCATTTCATTTTCACTTTTAAAATTCCATGGTGTGTGATACATTATAGTTATTTTGCATTACTGTATTAAGACAAAAAAAAAAAGCATTCTGTTCTGATAAAATTACCTCCTTTCAAATGTGTATTTAAAAGGTTAAGGAGATTTCATGAAAAAAATTGTGGTCCCTTGGAGCTGATATGTGAGGTTAGCTGGTGAGTTCTTCTGGACAAATAATCTCAGTATTTTGCATCAATTCCATCCACTTGCAAAGAACACAACAGCTCTGACAGAAGGAGAAGTGAGGCTAGAAAAGCTCATGGCCGTGGTAACAGATGCCTCCTAAGCTTCATATCCATCCTGAGGGCCACGACTCTTAAGGCTCAAATTGTCTGGGTTTAGGTCCTATTTTAAAAAGCAGATTTATTTTTCAAAAGCCCATACTGACATCTTTAACAACTGGGTAATCAAGTATTTCCATAATCCAGAGTTTGGCATAGATCCGATTGTCCAGGAAACAGCCCTTCCCCCATGCCAGATACATTTTACTCTCAAAAATATGCAGGTCTAAACAGTCTAAACAGCCAGATCAGTTACAGCTTGAAATCCATCTCGCCGTGCTAACCATTCCTATCCATCGCAAGCTGCAGTCCAATTACCCCTCTAATTCCCTCAGTGAAATCAGGCTGCTTTCCTTCTTTTTATCTCAGTATGAACCACTCATATCAATTCCAGTCAAATATTGATCCTGATGTTCTTCCATTAAGGAAGACTCTAGGCAATTTTGAGGATTTCTGGAAACGTATCACATGTATTCACTGTGTATTTCTGTGTAGTTTTTAGTGCCACTTAGAATGAAGCAATGTATTATATAGTAAACTTTTTACACCAGTGTATTCAAGTCAAGTAAAACAGTGACCAGATTTGTGGACAAACTCATGAGTAAATCTGACTGAGATTAAGACTATTCCACGCCTCCCACAGATATTCCAGTAATCTCAGAAGAACTTGCATATTTCAGTTTGCAGAGTTTTCACACACGTTCAAAGGAGCTAGGAAGGACAAGACAGGAAGGCAGGTAAGTGAGGCAACAGCTGGAATATGACATGATCAAACATGACACGGTGGATCGTGAATAATTAAATAGAAGAAACTGAACAATTTGCAGGAAGAATCTAAACTCTTCAGTATATCCTTAAAATTAAGGAACATATACACAGAAGTCAGATGCCAGCAAAGGCCCTAAAATATTGCAGACTTGGATAAGCACCACACATTAAGATCTGCAAATACCAGAAGCAACACCTGAAGTGCCCTGGCTTTGATGCACTCTTACTACTGAGCAGTAACTGCTCCACAGCCACCATCCAGCAGGACACAGGTAGCTCCTGGCACGGTCATCATCTCCAGGATTCACTTCTCCAGGAGGTCTACTCTGATTTGGAGCTGGAGCAAAATAGCAAATAGCAAAATGAACAGTGTATGTAATGAAATGAAATGAAGCCAGAAGGACTCCGGTACATAAAAAACTCCAAAATGTCATGTCACCAGCAGTAGCTCCTCCGTAATATTCTCATTGTAAAGCTAGAATCTTATTTGAGTGCAGCTCAAATTCTTATTTCAGCAGCAGCTGTGCCTGTAACACAGAGGAATAACACACTCAGCCTGGTGGCTCAGGTTCCTTCTGTAAGACAGAAGCAAATCTTCCTGCCCTCAGAGAAAAATTAGCAATTATATAAGATAACTAATTACTGGAAAGCACTTGAATATTGAAGTGAGGAGGATTATTTAGAATGAGAAGAGAGTCTACTATTGCCTTGATGTATAAATGCAGTTCAACACAAAGTAGGACTCTGAGAATCTCAGGAACTGTGTACACTTTGTTACTTGCAATATTTGTATAAAATTACTGGTGAAAAATGCATACAAAGAAAACCAGAATCACAAATACAACACAGCAAGTAGAGCAAAACCCTATACATGCACCTGTCTCCTCCTTTTCTTCAGATTTACAACCTCTTTGTGGTTATTAACAATACTATCTAAAGTAAAGATGAAATCCAGTTTAACCTCCTTCCTGAAAAGGATGCAGACCAGAAAATAACTTTAGAAAATTCAGCATTCAACTAAATGGAGGAAAGAAAACCTCTTCAAATGGAAGAGGCTCATCTAGAAAGCAATGGCTAAGATGTACCATTCGATACAGAAGGAAGCAGGAAAAAAGATGACAGAGTCTACTGATGAGCCCTCAACTACTGATCTGCTCCAAGAAGGAAAAAACAGGGATAAGGAAGCCTGTTCCTCAGAGGCACCTGCTCAAAGATGGGGCAGCACACATGGCTCCCTCAGACCTGATGGCTCCCACCCCTTTTTGTCTACTTGAGAGAGAAAAATCAAACTGCACTTCTTTTTTTGGTCTCACCTTGGACAATATACACAGTAGCACTAGATGTAGTTTTGCCTGTCTGATAGCAAAGGACATCAGTATCAGCTACAAAGTGGTGCAGGGGTTTAAAGAAAAGAAGCCACACAAAGACTAAATTCAGACACTGTTCCTCATTCTAAAACAGCAACAAAGGGGCCACCTTGGGCAGAGCTAACACTGAAAACAACCATAAAAGCATCAGCAGCATCTGACCAGAAGAGCCAGTCCGCAGCAAAGGTATTACAAAGCTGAAATAAATGCTAAAAAAAAATGTAAAAGTATGTTGAATAAAGCTGCCAGTGGTATCAGTACTTTTCCTGTCTCTGCAAGAGGTCCAGCATTCACAGCCTGTCACTGGTTTTAAGGTGACAAAATACAACAGGAAAATAAAGGGGAACCTCAGTTTGCAGGCTTATATTTACCATGAAATTTTAGTGACTCATTTCATGGCTCTATCTGTTCTCCATACATCTCACAAGCAAATTATGGTGCTCAGAAAATGCTTCAGAACAGAGTGGATGCCCCCCCTCCTGTTTTACTGGGCCATGATCTCTGCCCAGACTTTCCCACACAGCCTTTCACACCGTACCATGTAACTCTGCATCCCCTCAGCACACTGCCACCTTTCCTGCATTTCCAATATTTTGTCCTTGATGCTGTAATATCCTAAAACCGGTGCACTCGAACCTATTGTTAAGGTTCCTCTCCCAAGTTACCAATGGAGACAACAGCCCACAACAACTTCCTTTTGAGCAAAATCATTTAAAAATGCAAGCAACGGGTGATTTTACCCCAGGGTTGCCTTCTTTGATTGCCTCCAAAATCGGCATAAAAGGATCCATTAGTGAATGACATTCCCAGAAAATCCTCATCCAGCCAGGCTGACAAAGACTCTCCTCAGGGTTTCTTGCCTGCCTTTGGATGAACAGGCATCCAGATGTGCAAGGGTTCAAACACTGATGTTAAAGAAACCCTTTGCCTGCTCTGAGGAAAAAAAAATATACATCCCAACAAATAAAAAGAAATTTTTAAGAGATTAAAAAAAAAAAACCAACAACAAAAAAATCTATATATATTAATACAAAGCACCTCTCTCCTTCCCCCAGAGCCCGAGCACAGCTCCTGACTTTAAAAGGGGCCATAAATCTGCACAGGTGAACTCTTTCATCCCATTACTGCTCAGTAATTACACCAACAGAAAATACGACCTAAACCTGGAACGAGTAAATGTATTTGGAGCCTTCACAGGCCCCACAGGCCTCGCTCCTTCGGTTGCCATTATAGATGAGGCACAACAAAGTGCCTCCCAGCAGAAATTAGAAACCTTTTAGAAACCTTTTCATCCCAGTTTCATCAAATGCACTGAAGATGCTTATAAATATTCAATATGAATTTTTAAACACTCTTTCTCTCATTTTCCTTAACCCCAATTAGCATTAGAAATCATTTTCCTTTTAAATACACAGATGGGAGCCAAGTCTGCAGTCAAAGGCACTCACTCACTATAGTGACGAGGGCCATGTAAGAGTAGAGCCAGCTACAAACACAGGAAGCCCCAGGCACCAAATAACACAGAACAAAGCACCAACAGGAAAGGATTAATTCAAATGTTGGTAGAGAAATAGGAAATAGCACAAAGGACTACAGCTCTGTGCAAAAACTTACCCAACATGAAATCCAGTCTGCTGTGCCCCCACAGCCCCAGGCAAGGATTTCACGCTTTCTCATTAGCGTGCTATAATTACTCTGAAGGCTCAGCACAAGGATCCACACAGGCTCCAAACATCCCTGAAGACTGGCACAATCAGGTTCAGGTCCGAGTGTTATGACTTAGTCTTCCTGGCTCCTTTCTCACTGCACCTGTGTCTTATTTAGCTGCCTCCACCAAAGCCTAATCTGCTTGTCTTGGCAAATCTGGCAGGTGGAGGTGTTAGCCAGAGGTTTAACACTCCAAAAACATAACTCTCATCTTAAAACATCATCACAAGATGATAAGAAGATCCTTGTGATATCAACTGATTAACACACAGTACATTTCTCCTACAAAATAATTCAAAAATATCTTATTTATAAGATACCTACATATGTTTTCAGCTGTTTCATACGCATGTCCAACCACCTCTTAAGGGAATTAGCAACAGGTGGCTAAGGGTAATAAGAAAGGACTGTGAGTGTTTGGTTGAGAGATCATTGATCTGTTTGCTGTTCCTTTTTTCCAGAAGTCAACAGAAATATTGTAATATGCATGATATCAAGGCTACCTGTTATTGTTATTTAGGAGATTAGTTATCCTGTAAGAATGTGGCAACCTTACTTAGAAAGTTCTGTTAAGTCTTTCTCAAGTCAACAGAAGTAGTTTCCAATGGTTTTTGAAAGGTTCCCTCACCCCCACTGTGAAATGTTTTTCCCTCTAGAAACAGCATAAAGTCAAATGTGATATACAAAGACTTTGCAGAATATATGCCTTTGGATTTTATTTTATCCAAAAGGATAAAATAAAGCCTTTTGCCTAGTCCCTCTTGGTACATAGCAACCACAAGATTAAACAGTCTTCTCAACAGCTGGACACGAGGAGTTCAATTTTTGGCCAAAAAAAAAAAAAGGCACTTTTAAGAGCATGATTCATCTCACCTGTTTTAGGTGGCCATGTTAAAATGAGCAGAGCTGAGCCCCAGGAGCACCTCTTTTGCTCCAGAGACTAGAAGGGGCACAAAGCTGTCCACATTCAGGAAGATGATCAGTTCTGGTGTTAAATCTCTACTTCTCATTTTCTCATCAGTTTTGTTCTTAAGTTATCACACATAGAACTTCCAAGCACTTATAAAACACTGCTCCATTGGTTTGGTTTCAAGTTTGCAGTATCTGGGATTTGATTTGCAAGTGAATGAATCATAGAGGTTTAATGTTTTACTGTATTTATATCACTGTTAAGTTTGTCACTGAAGAGCTTCATCCTGCAAGCACGTAACAGTCGTATAAGTCATCAGTGACAAGACTGTGGATTTGTTGGTAGTTTTATCGGTGAATTGGAGACGCAATTTGAGGCTTTTAAAAGAGTTATTCTAGTTTATGTGAATGGATCTGCGCATTTTAGAGAGTTTTATCTGTTACTCCCCAGTAACCATAAAACCCATTATCAATTCTACCACGTGTACTGCTGAAAGCAGCATGCTTTCCAGATTTGGAGGAGTATGTTCTTGCTTTTTATACACCACCACTTGGCCAGTTATCACAGAAAAATGTGTTTATTTTCTTTGCTCAGATCTACTGACATGTTCAGTATGCTTGTTTTAGACTGTGACCAGTGTCCTGACAGATCCTTCTTATTTTGACCCCAAATTGATAATCTTTCCAACCTTTCTTAAGTAATTGTTGTTGATTTTCCCTACAGAGTACCATTGATCTAGTTGACATTTTTCTATTCTGTTTCCTACAGTTTAATGGATTCAGGCCTTTTTCTCATGTTCTACTTTTCATGAATTCAGAATTAGCTTTTCTTACTGTGTACTTTCGGTTGGTTTATAAACTTCCATGACATTTTTACCATTTTCTTCTTCTGTTCACCTGGTTTATCATGATTTTTAGTTCTAGAATTTATACTAACTCCCATATAGGCAAACCCTCCATGGTTTTAATCTGTTCTTTTAGGCACAGGCATGAAACCTGTGCAAAGCGATGTTATTTCAACTTTCACTTCTTCCTTGGAAACATATGGCTTTGTTCATGTCAAACAAAGGTTTGTAGTAGATGGACAATGTGACTTTTTCCACACAGCAAGTTCCATTTTTCATCTCTATAAAAGCAGATGGCACACATATTGACTGCTGGCTTAGAGGAAACCCAAAACCAAGCATTTATTTCAGCATGGTACTAACAATTATAATGTAAGCCAACAACCAAACCAACCACTCTATGGAAGAATGGCCCAGATTTTTTTATTATTTTTTTAATTATTATTTTTAAATTGTAGGTCTTTATATCAAAGTAAAGCGAATTCTCAGATCTTCAGTTATAAATTATATCTGTAGATGTGTGGTAATGTCTTTCTGAGTGCATAAGCAGGAAAGCAGAAACATGGTGCTGTTAAGGTTTATGATTTTGTTTATATTTTGTCTGACTCAATCTTGCTCTATTGTTTCCACCAGAATGAAGATCAAAACTCCTCTCTTTTCATCCCATAAATAATTTTCCTTTCCTTTGAAACTTCAAAATTTTGAAGAAGGGAATATTAACCAGCAAATGCATGCACAGAAATCCATTAAGACTTGGATCCACAACAGGATATCCCAGATGTGTACTAATCACCCTGAAATTTCTAGTATGGAAAAACTGTTAGAATTTCAGGCACGATTCCCTCATAAATCAGAAACCCACTTACACAAGAAACCACAAAGAGCAACAGCAACAGTCTATGATTGAAACCTGTGGTTTTAAGCATTTTTGCTTGTTTATTTTAATAAATTCACCTTTCCTAATAAAAAAAAGCATCAGAAAATTTCCAGAAATCTGTGCTCCATATTCTAGCTAACAATCTCTGAGAGTGAATTATTAATATTATGTTATCCTACTGTTGTAACGCTGGTGCGGGAACAGGGAACATGTTGACATATTCTACGTGTGATGTGTTCTACAAGCATCAGTTAAAAAAAAAAAAAAAGAAGACAGACAGACACTTGGGGAATGATTGGAATGCCTAAGAATAAATCTGATGTTATTCCATACAAAAGAACTTTACTGGCCACAGGCAGAAAAAACACTTAAAAATCTTCTGAGAAGAGCACACTTTAGGTCAGATACTTATTATATAGGTGTTTATTAACACATGCCCATCTGATACCAAGTACCAAGTATGTTTGCATGTCAAAGCAGCTGTTATGCTGCAAAAATCCAGACTGTTGCTTTTTTTCCATTCCAATTTTTTAAAATTTTTTTATTTGCATTGTAAAGTTTGAGCATGAGCTAAAGTCTACCATTACCATTGATCCATTGATCTTCAAAGGACAGTTTAATATAAATAAAGCTCCCTGTTGAATAGATATTACTGTCTTTTACCTTCCAAAGCAGTGTTAAAAGCTCCTGGAAAACATCAAGCAATATGGTATATGTTCATTAGTGCAGTTTACTCTTCTCAATCATTGTGTTACAGATGTTATTTAAGCTTCTTGCCCTTGCTGCTCTTACCTATTATGTCCCATCTTTAAACTAGGCAATTTTTTTTATTTTTTATTCTTTTATTTCATTAGACTGTCCCAAAGGAACTGGAACTTTTTCAGATCTTTGTTTTGCTTCTACACTTTTGACAAAAGAAATATAAAGGGAAAAATTTATGCTGGATCAGTGCCAGGAGTAGCCCATTCAATCAAAATCATGTCTCGGTGTAGAGACTATTAGTCGGTAATATCCACATTCTATCTACTTGTAACACAGAAATTCTAAATTATTGGAATGTCCTTGAGTTGTTCATGGAGTTTGCTGCTCACGTTGACTAGAGAAAAACCAAACCCATTTTTAAAAATTCTAATGTCAATACATCAAAACCTATAATAGCCACGTTTTCTGGAGATGATAAATAAATGAATTTCAGTTGCACTAATTTAACTTCCAAGTCCCATTCTGCATAATGCTTTATTGAAAGTCAAGAAAACTGATAAGAACTTCCTCTTTCCCACATATACATTGCAAAAACCATAGGATCAATCAATAGAAAATATCCAGCAAATAACAAATGAAAATTTAAAAAAAAAAATAAAATCCATCATAACAAATTCTTCGATGTCTTACCCCAAGTGGAGATAAAGTAGCCATATTGTAAATAAAACACCTCTTCAAACAATAAGAAAAAGAGGTAAAACTCTGAAGTAGCCTGAGAATAGGTTATTGCAAAGTCCTGTACCTGGCTAGGGATAACCTCATGCACCAGGACGATCTGGGGGATGGCTGCTCGGAAAGCAGATCTGCAGAAGAAAACCTGGGGGTTGACATATTAATCAAAGTTCCTGTACAGCAAAGAGCAAAGACGACCAACAACACCCTGGGATGTATTAGGCAGAGCATCATTAGCTGGTTGTGTGAACTGAACCTTTCCTTATCGAGTATTGATGAGAACACATCTGCAGGGCTATGTCCAGGTCTGGGTTCCCCAGTGCAAGAGAGAGAGATCAACATACTGGAGTGAATCCAGTAAAGGGTCCACAAAGAAAATTAAGGAATTGGTGCACCTGTCATATGAGGAGAGGCTTGGCGAGCAGACAGAAGAGAGGGCTTGAGGAATCTTCTCTGTATGTATTAATACTTGATGTGAAAGAACAAAGAAGATGAAGCCAGATTCCTGTCAATGTTGCCAAAACAGAAACAGAAAGATACAAAAATCCATCTAAATATAAGAAAATATTTATTTTACTTTATTTTATTTTAATTTTATTTATTTTTTGTACTGTGAGCACAAGAGCAAGTTTCCCTGAGAGGCTATGGAAAGACCTGTCCTTGAAGAGAGTCAAAATCCAACTGGACATGTCCCTGTGCAACCTCTTCTAGCTGGCCCTGCTTGAGCAGAGGTTTGGAGTAGAGAATCTCAAGACTTCTCATCTGACCTCAGCTGTTCTGTTATCCTGTCATTCTGCTTTCCAGGGAGATGTCAGAGTGTCTTTCAATTCTTTTTCTCAAACTGTATTAGTGCAGAAGATTTCATGTTTTAAAGCCTCTGTCTATATGAGAACATAAGGTTTTTCCATCACAAAAGAGCATGAACTGTTCTTGACAATGTGATGTAAACCTTCCTGGAAAGGTAAAATAATGGTATATATCAAACCCAAATGCCTATATTGCATACCAAAGTGCTATACAGATATATCTGGGCAGAATTAGAGCAACTATGCTCTTTGACTGGGCTTATAATTGTTTCTTTTTTTTTGGTATATGAACCTCCAGAAGACTAACTGTTAACAGAAATACTCAGCATAAGTTAACTTTAGCTTGAAAAGCTGCAGTTACCTGTGACAGAAAGTTTCAAGCTGTGCAGAGTACTTCAGCCTCTGTGTTCATTACAATTTCCCTAAGTAGCAACCGAATCAATTATTTTCCCCGGCAAGATACTATATTTATTGCTTTTTTATTTTTTTTTTTTAAATGCCCTTCTGAAAACAGAAAAAATGTTTCTAGTCATGCATTAGCATGAATGAAAAACTTGCTATTTTCAGCCTACAACATCTTCTGTGTCCTTGTTTTTGTTAATAATAAAAGCAACTAAACATCATTAACTTGCACAAATGTACCATAGAGAATTATCTCAGCCATTTGAAAATAGAAGTTAATTACTATTAATCTTTCTAACATTTGCCCTTCACATACCTGTGATCTACATGACCTTCTCTTGGGCCCAGTTGTGCTCCTAATATTTGGGGGTTATTTGCTTTACCTTTACTTAAAATTACAACCATCAATAAGGTTGATGACTGCTGTGGTGGACCCAGTTCTACAGTTATCAAGAAATTCTAGTATCTTCTAGCATTTCTAGAAAATTTATAAATGTAATCTGATTCACTGTGTTTCTTAGCTGGTCACAGTCTCATATAAAACGGTGCTACAAATATAACAAGCTATCATTGATTCTTTAAAAAAAAAAGTAAATATAAGCTCCTTTTGTTAGTATATAACCCCTTAATGCCTTAATTTGATCTAAAGTTCATACACTCTCTGATGTGTTCCTGGCATTGGAAATTTCCTAAAAGGGAATTGAAGGATTGCCAACTTTTGTATGGTCCCAGACCATACAAAAAGCTAATGACTCTTAAAGTGAGGTCCCATTGCCCTATCCATAGTCACATTAATCAGCAGCACGGCTGTGCTAGTGCAGGAGCTGTTACATAATTAAAAATACATGGCTGGGAAGAAGTCAGTCAGCGTAGAATGCCCCAGATACCAGCCAGTAACATAAATAGAGAGGAAATGTAGAAATAAATTGGGTTGTTTTTTTTTTGTCTTTCAGCCATTCACAAAGATTCTTTTCTTTGTATTACAAGACATCATTTACTTTGTCAATAATATGAATATCTATAAAATACACCTCATCAGGTAGATATTTATAATTGTTGAGAGGTACAAATATGAATTTCTAATCCACAGTGAGAGTTTTCTTGCAAGCTACTTTCATATGTTCATTGCCTGTAGAATTTTGAAAATATTCCACATTTTCAAATCTCAGAAACATTATCAAATCATGATTCATGCAACACCACATTGTGTCTAAATAGCAGAAACTCCTCTACAAAAGTCTTCAACATGAAGAACTGGTTTTATTCTGGATCTTGTTGGAATTATAACAGTAACTTGTATCCTAGTCTTGAAGGTCTACTTTTATAAATATTCAAAACACTGGGAGGTAACCAAGGACCATATAGTTTACTGCAAGCATATGTCCATAAAAGAGCCTCTTGGGCTGATAAAGTAGAAACACACCAAGCAAAATAAATAACGTTTGCTTGCCTTGAAACCAGATATAAACACACTAAAATAGCATAAACAGTGACAAAATATAAATATTTTATCATTCTGTAACTACTCATTGAATATTCTTTTATAAGCATCTTGTAACACAGATAAGCATGAACATAGAAAGAATATATAATCTCTAAGGAGCAGAGGCTAATATTATAGTCACACAAATGAGGTACGGGAAAAAATGTTCAACTGGTAAAATCTGCAAGACCAGAACAAGGGATGGAATATAAGCAGGCAAGATATCCAGATGGAACCAGAATGGATGCTATAGAATAAGCAAGGAAGATGGCCAGCAAAACCAGAACAGTTTCTGATCCTCAAGATAGGAAAAACTATGTTGGGACCAGACAAGAACACCTCTTTTCTTTTTAGAAGGTGGCTAATCAGCATAAAACAACAATGATGAGAAGGAGATATGGGGGAAAATAAAGTGTCTTCTTGGATTCCATCTCCCTTTGACCAAGGGATCTCCAGTCTGATCACATTGACCTTGTTGATTAAGAACATTGAGGGCCATAGCAGCGTCAAACAGCATCAGCTCCCCAGGAATGTATACTCAAAGGTAATTTTGGATAAGCTTTGTAATTTTTTGATGTGGTGATAATGATTAATAATGAATAAGAACTAATAGTTTATGATGTATTTTAATTAATATGGATTTAGTAAAACGTTGTTTTGAAGTTTGAAACCGAACTCCATTTTTTGATTTTTAAACAGTCCATCACTGCAATCTCTAATTCTCTGGTACAAAGCCCAAACCTCAAAACAAATCCAAACCCACCCCTTCCACACACACATGTTATATATGTGTTCATGTATGTGTATTTGGTTGGAACACAATACGGTGCAGAACAGACATACTATCATTTCCTCCAAATAAATAACATTCAGATAGAAGTGCATTTCCTCATTCCCATTTTCATTGCAGCAGAAGAATAAGAGGAGCAAATGGAAAACACATTAAAGGTAGCTGTGAGGTCTTTTAAATGTAATGGCATCATAAAATCATTTGACATCAGGGATTTTCAACACACTGTTAATGACAGAGAAGGGGAAATCACCAAAATTAACATTGCCAAGCCATTCTATATCTGATACAGCCTTCTCTGCAGGAAGTAAGTTTGTTCTTCTTTCTTATTACTAAAAAATTCACCATATTTTGCATCAATCTTCACAGAGTTTAGTAGGGGTTCCTTGCATATTTTCATATACACTTAAACTGTGCTTCAACTCTCCAGCATTATAAGCAGGAGAATTTAGTTGAAGTGTATGTATCACCGTGAGCTGTCACCATAGTATGGTAAATGCCTAGGACAAATTCTCTAATAATGCCTAAGATAAGAGGCTCCTAAGTACATCTTAAATAGTAGTAGTTGCAAATGCTTTGCTTAATTTTAAGAATTTCTCATTTGTTTTGGAGAAGAACTCTAATTTAATATTGTTAAACATTTATCACTGTTGCAGAATAATCTCCTGAACTGTGAAAAT
Source organism: Scolopax minor (assembly GCA_028566535.1). Classification (NCBI taxonomy): domain Eukaryota; kingdom Metazoa; phylum Chordata; class Aves; order Charadriiformes; family Scolopacidae; genus Scolopax; species Scolopax minor. The sequence continues at coordinate 5,124,452 of JAOXNG010000004.1, forward strand.
GGAGACAGCATTCTTCAAATAGCTCTATAAATTAGAGTGGAAACCAGATTTGCTTCCATATATAAAGAGAGTTTAATTTGTTTTGTTTCTTAAAACAATATCAGTCTAAAATGCCCAACAAAGTGCAAGTTGTTCACATCTCTAACTTATTCAGATATGCATCTAGTGGAATTTTCTAAATTATCTTTGCATTTTGGATACTTATTTGTGACAGTTTCAATGTGGTTTTCAAAGACACTTTTCATAGTCACATGGGCTGTTAAATGGTTTTTTTTGACATCCAAAGGTTTTTGAAAACCTTATCTATAGATACCATAGCTTTCATAATTTCAAAAGGAACATTGTCTGTCATAATTTTAAATTAAGCAGATAATTACTAAATAATTATATATAACTACAACAGGATTCAGGAGTAGCTATTCTGAGCTGTTTTGTGGGCAGACATCAATACTACTTTCTTTTTGACATTGCACAAGCCTTGGTGCTGCTCTTGTTTTTCTTCCCCATCTGGCTCTTGCCTCTCCCCCAGACATAGTTTCTACTTTATGCATGACCACATTTTTTAGAACTATACTGCAGATTTAAGAGATATATATTTTTAAATTTATATATCTTTTTAATCTTTATCATTGCGTGATTTCTAAGGAACAAGTTACACCTGGATAACTGGTGGGCATCCTCACTTTCAATCTTGTGTTGATAATGAATCAACGTAAAGATTTTCAACACAGCTTTCTTGTTGTTTACCTGTGATATAAGTCATGCAGTGAAGCACGTATCTTCTTATGGTTTCTAAACATGCAGTTGCTGCTCACTATCTTTTTTGTTTAAACCCATGGGTTTTGTTGCATCTCTTTCCCCTAAGCAACTCACCATAAAACAGCAGCTAAATCAGTCACTTTTCTAACACTTTTTCACATGAAGCCATTTCTTTCCAACCAAAATTTCATATCAGATCTTCATAATGTTAGCACTCTGGTCTTTCCCTTCTTGTATCTGAGCACAATTTTTTTTTTAACTTCTCCTTACTGTTGCAGAAGCTCCCAACGTGATCAAGTATTCAGTAACACTTTTTCTTGTGCCACTGTGTTGAGATTATTCCAATACAGGAAAAGATATAAATCATGTAGTCAGTATCATGCCAGAGTCAACTCAAGGAATTATATAATTTCACCCATCCAAAAATTTTTAGGATGTTAAAATTTTTTTTTACAGCACCAGCACAGAAGGTTTCAGGAGAGGAGAGAAGAGGCAAGTAAGGCTAAGGAAAGTCAATTATGAGGCTGTGGCACAAAGATGACACATGGAGAGGCTTGAAGGATGAAGCAGAAATGGTCTCCTGACCACCCTACCCTGCCTTCTCCTCTGGAGTTTTATTACTCTCTTTAGTTTCTAGTGTGTAAGGCTAAAGACTGCCTCTCCTTTTCCATTCCCACAAGCTGGGTGTGATCTCAAAGCCCTCATAGCAATTTCTGCCACAAGCCTGCGTTACTTAAGCTACTAAGAGGAAAAAGAAGCAGATGCAGCTGGAGGGGGCAGGAGGGTATTCTCCAAAGCTGCTGCTTAAAGTGCTAGTCTCTGAAATAAGAACTGTCTCCTCTACATATCTCAGCCCCTCACTCAACAGCAATCCCACCAGGACTAACCATTTCAGGCTCAACCTGAAGAGATTCAGCTGTAGCATATGGCCGTATTATTTTCCAGGTAGCTGTGTTGGTAAATGTCTATCCAGAGAACTTAGATGAAGTCTCCATTCAGTGGAACATTTCTTCGCGTTACACAAACAAATCAAAATCGAGGTACAGCAGTCACCTTTGTGTCACTGTACCACAGGCACAAAAACCTGAAATGGTTTGAGGAAAATAACAGCCCACGCACCCACTACACGTGGTCATGAGATTCGGTGAGTTTTGCTTTGGGGAATGACAGAGGCATTGAGGCATTGAGTCCCGGAAACTCAAATTATACTCTGAGCTTCTGCCAACTACTAACAAAGGTCAAGGTAAAAATGCCAAGAATGTGACTAAAACAATGTTACTGCATTTTCATTCCTTCTTCACCCACTGAGAAAAAAGGTCACTTTATAAATCTACCAGTTTCTGGAAATCAGGACAGAGATTCCCCAAAATCATGACACTGTCTTTGAAGTAATACAATTTCTCTTCAAGCTTCCAAATCTTTAAAATCGGATCGGTATTTCTCTTCAATTAAGGGAATGAAAAATGTACTTTTTTAAGGAAAAGTTGAGATATTCAGATTGTCACAGGCTCTAGAATTAATAGATTTAAATAATCAGCTAACCTACCACATTCAAGAGTCTGTACTACTTTCTGTAGATATGCTGTTAGCTGCGATACTCTCAGTAGTTTAGAGAATCATAGTTTTCAGTCACACTTATTTTTAAATTCTTATACCAACAACTCAGTGCAGCAAAAATCTTTTCATTCTCTCAAAGAACATGTGTTTGGCTTGTGTTGTTTATGTTGCTTGCAACAACCCCAAGATGGCACTATGCCATAGAAATATTATAAGGCAAGTCACCAAAGTTAAAATTAAATTATGGAAAATTACAACCACAACATTTTGTATTGTTGATAAAAATAGAATCGAACGAGGATATTTAAACCAGGACATACAATGGTGTAACATTGCTAATACTATTTAATTAATGTAAATCATCTAAAGATATTTTTACTTAGATTTTTTTTCCCTGAATATACTGCAGGAAGACTATTTTATTATCATGAATATTGAAACTATAGATCACTTTAATGGGAACCCCTGCCAGTGCACCTCACATTTCTCTGGGTCATCATTGTAATAGACTAATCAATGTTAACTACTGATTTGAACAAAACCGTACCTTTCTGGACAATTTTCTCCATGTCATATCATGTATGTGCCTAGCTGGCCAATTTATTCAAAGTGGATAAATTGTGTCCTGAAGTTAGTTATATTAAAAATCTGATTGCAGTCTGTATGAAAGTATGCTTCCTGTTAAAATTTTTGCTATATAAACCATGCAATGAAAAATGGGTTTATACGTTTCTGTGATCTATTTTAAGTTTTTGACTGGTCACAAAATGATATGTACGTGAATTAAAATGTGTCTTTCAAAACAAAAAAATGATGAAGTTTTTTATAAGTGTAACAAAATGATTTATTTCCACCCTGAATTGTTTATTATAAGAATTACTGATGAATCTTTAAGAATAGATGCATTTGTAAATACAAATAGTAATAAAGGATATTAAAATGCAGGTAAGCAGGGTAATGACAGCCACCTTCTCCATGAAACAAAAGCAGAACAACATCACTCTGCTTATTCATTACAACCTGGTTCAATGAGCTACTTAAGCAAGCATGCAGCTTCATTGCTTTCATTCACAGGAATACCCATCTGTTTGAAATAATATACTGGTGGAGAAAAAATGGTTAGTTATTTCATTAAACTCTGATTCTTAAGTGGGAAACTCAAGTGGGGAGATTTAGATCAGATATCAGGTTGAAATTCTTTATGGTGAGGGTGGTGAGACACTGGAACAGGTTGCCCAGAGAAGTTGTGGTTACCCCATCCCTGGAGGGGTTCAATTGCTTTCCAATTTCATCAATTTTGTCACATTCTCTTTCTGAGTTTCCATATTAATGGATAACAGTGGCTTGACTTTATAGCTTTGGATGAATGAATGCAAATATAACATCATTATTTTTCCTTAACTCTCAGGAAGAATTGATTAAATGTACATTTAAAAAATGTTAATTTTTTAGTGGAGGAAGTGAATTTTCAGTCCCTAGAAGTCTCTTTCTTTGCAGCACATGTTTCAAAAACATCTGCAAGTATTCTGGAAGAGACCTCATGCTTTAAAAAACATCTCAGCCTTGAGCTGTGCAGACAATACTGACCAGATTTTCAGTACCACATACTGCTAACCTCCAAACCCTTTGGGCTTTGCACAGCAACATGACCCTTGATTTTTATCTTTGAAATGTGTCCAATAACTTCATGGGTTGCGTGTATGAGCCTAGTATTAAGTAAATTTAAAGAAATTAGATTAAGAAAATTTGTCTTTAATGCTCAATACTGCACTGGACTGCTTCTGTTGATCTGTCAACGTATCTACACTGTATTTCCCCACAGCTCTATGTGAAAAGAAAACACCTTTGAGACCTTTTATTATGTCTTTTCCTTTTAATCTTCTCACAGTCCCTCACATCATCTGTATGGTGGCCATAGAAGTCTATACAATAATAAATAATAATTTTTTAAGATTTTTTTTTAAGGTTTCTTATTAAAGGCCAACACCACAACAGCTGTGGTTGCTCTGAGAATTGTCTGGAAAAACTGATTAGAAATATAAAAAAGGACAAGCTGACAGGAAAAGACAGAATTTGGAGAATAGGAACAAAGCCCAGCAAAAATAGCTAACACCCTGTTATTAAATGAAAAAAAGTGTGCAAATAAAAAGGGGGCCCAAGCAAGAGGAGCCGACCACAGCCTCTACTCCCGCTGCCAGTAGCGAAGCACCCAAAACTTCTGAGCCTAGCAGCGATGCAAAAGCTTCCCAGCCTTCAGAAGCCACAGCTCCCAGTAAAGCAGATGACAAGAGCAAAGAGGAAGGGGAAGCCAAAAAGACTGAGGCTCCCGCAACACCTGCAGCCCAAGAAACTAAAAGTGAAGTGGCCCCAGCTTCAGACTCAAAACCTAGCAGCAGCGAGGCTGCGCCTTCTTCCAAGGAGACGGCGGCAACGGCGGCACCTAGTTCCACTGCTAAGGCCTCAGACCCTGCAGCCCCACCAGAGGAGGCGAAACCTTCTGAAGTTCCAGCGGCTAATTCGGATCAAACCATAGCAGTGCAAGATTAAATTGGACAGCCTGTTGAAACAACCACTTAAAACAACCTGTGTCTTTTTTTTATTTTTTCATTAAAAGTTGATGGTGATTCTTAGATGACTATGTTAAGGGTGTAGCAACTGCATTGGTGTACCACCTTGAAACAGTAATGTGCGATTTGTAAGTTTGCATGTTATTATGGTTAGTGTGGCCTAAGTAGCACACAAGAAGATCAGAGTTACAAATGTAAATGGATTTGCTCTTTCCAGGATGTACAAGATCACAGTACTAGATTATTCTGTTTGTATGTTCACATAAGTCAGTGTGTCTGTGGCATGACTTCCTCAGAACCGCTGTTTCTTCTGTCAAAGCTCATGCACCTTGAAATTTCATCACGATGTTCAGAGTTTCAGCAACAGACTTTTTAGTGATCACTCCCTTCACAACCTAAGGGAGTAATATATCCTTATCTAATGTCATCACTGGTTCATTGTGGCAAAGGATTAAAGCAATCATTTCATTAATTATATATTGGCTGTACAAGATTTTACTTGAAATTCCAAAAGAAAAGAATAGTGTAAGATCTGTGTTTTGACATTTATCAGGACTATAAAAGTTACTTATTAGGTTCTTTTATAAGACCACAGAGATTCTTTCCTGCTGGCTACTTAAAGCATAGAGTCAAAGATCAGCAGTGTCTTTTTTTTTTTTTTAACATTATGCTCTTGATAAAGTTCTAGCTTTCTGCCCTCTACTGAGCACAGCTCCACATCCAGCTACCCTAACGTGCAGGCGGGCATCTGACTTTTGAAGATGTATGTTGCTTTCAGAGATCTCCCTCATTTTGTTTTGATTTGATGGAAACCATAAACTACTTCAGAGTTTCATAGCAGTAGGATTAAGTCTACCAGCTTTTTTTCAGAGGGAAAAATGTCAGATTTTTATTTATCTTGGCAAAAGTAAGATTTTGCTTTAAAGAGACAACCCATTCTATGTTTCTGATCTTGTCTCTGTCACTGCGCTTGAATATTTTAAGTCTTGGTGGGAATCATTGCAGTAATCATCTTCTGTTAAAGGTCTCTCCCTTTTGTTTTATTTTTTCTTGTCCTTTCTTTTTCAGATTTAGCCTTGGAATCTAATCCATCTGATCATCCCAGAGCAAGCACAATTTTCCTGAGCAAGTCTCAAACAGATGGTAAGCTCAGTTTTTTCCAGTTTAAAAAACAAAAGAGAGAAAATCTGGAAAAATAACTACCTATTTTAATTATACAACTGAAGAACACTTACATTGCTTTAACTCTTTCAGAGCATAGGCATTAATAATTTGCATGTTTACACAGAAATGGGTTTGTAGGCTGTTTTACTTACACTTAAAATCACTCGTTCT
>JAOXNG010000004.1:5244513-5275170 GCA_028566535.1 Scolopax minor
CCTCCACCTTTCCTCAGGCTATGAACCATTGGTGTTGGCTTCTGACAATGGCACTGGCAATCACTTTCTTGGTTTACTTACAAAGAGGTATCTTGATCCAATGTCAGATATGGAAGAAAGTAGGAGGGTTTTTATTCATTCTGGTTCCTAATGGCATACCCCGCCTTTGAACAGCTAGAATTATAAATTAAGATATGAACCCATAGTTTGTGATGGTCTACCTGAGTCATTACAAAACAGAATTTGGTAACATAATAGGAAAAAGCAAAACCAAAAGAAATCAGTTTGGGCACTGTAAAGCATCTATACCTGTCAGCTGATACCCCTGCATTAGCCAAGATAACATTACGTGGCTGTGTGGATGGTATGTTCATTGCTTAATTACTTTTCCTCTTGGCCTTTTGCAAAGAATTTCATTTGTTATTGGGAATCCATGGGTGAACAGGTCTTTATTAGTAGAACACTGAGCAATCTCTTGAAAACTTTTCTCCAGGATAAAGGAAAAATCAGTGAATTGTTGTGAACAGTTCAGTCAACTTAAATGCTTTGATTATTATGGTTTGCCGTTATTTTATTTTATAAAAAAACCCAACAAATCAACAAAACATTTAACAAGCTGTGTGATGAGTTGTTTGGTTGCTTGCTTTCTTTTAGGAACTAGTTTACTCGACAAATGTTCTGAGAATTTCTGAGATGAGAGGAACACTGTGGCTGAAACTTTACTATTATCTACTTACAAAATCCGTGCATCCTTTATTTCCCTGTTACACATATTAGGGACCATGATCTTGTAATGCCCCCTGTATCAAGGTGATAGGGAGTGATACAGTGTGGGAACACAGAGACAGGAGAAAGTCATATACTTCTTGCTTCATTCTCTGGAAGAAAATGCTACATGGGAATGAGGGATTGAAAAGATAAATGACAACCAAAATACAGTCTAACAATTTTTTTCATTTTATGTTGGTGAATATGCTTTCAGATGGGGATTGTTTAAGCTTTTAGGTTTTGGCAAATGATGTCTAGAGCTGGATTCAGCTGAGTTTGTTATAGATGGGACCGTGGATGGTAATGTCTCTCTTTTCTGTAGCCTGATTGGAGGTCCCAGAGTAAAATTTCCCCAGATTTTCTTCTGCTGAAATTACCAATTAGACAGATTGTTGTTAAAAAGTAGATCTCCATTTCTACACTGAGTGAAAGTGAATTGGGCTATTCCTTGTGTGGATACTCACTTGCAAATTAGATCAGAGCTGGATTCATAGCATAGCTAAATAACTGGACACATTAATGGCAAATCTGTGGATTGCCTGACACCAGAGCATGAGCAGATACAAGGAAACTTATATTTTTCTGCACAGGATGTGTCTCATAAATCCAATGTGGGTAATAAAAAAAGTGCTTTGCAAATCTGTTATGCCTCATTAACTGAGATAAATCAGTGGAGAAGCCTTAGTTGTCAGGGAGTGAGTGACGTTGACCCTGTGCTGTTTGTATACCCCAAGCCACCCGTACTGTGCTCTACTTACAAACGTGACAGAACCCTGAAGAGGAATAGATCAGGAAAATAGCCTGTGGCAAGGGATGGGTGGGAGCAGATAACCTCAGCCTTGGAGCAAGGCAGGAACCCAAACACCAGCACAAGTTACAATAAGCACCTTTACCTCTCTTGAGACACCATGACTCACTTGGCTTCAGGGTAGAAACCCACCAGCCTGAATGAGCAAGTCTGCTCATCAGACCTTGAAAAATTCATCTTGAGTTTTCTTAAACTGATTTTTGCACATCAGTTCCTTTTGGCGAGAGCAGAACTGAAGCCTGCTGGACTGAAAAATACGATTTTTAAACATCCTTGCTTTGTAGGATGCTTTCTGTGTGCCTTAAGAACATCCTGACTTCATATTAACTGTTATAGTGATGTTTTGTAAATGTAAAGTTCTAGACATTTTTGAAATGAGCTGCTATTAATGAAATACCCTGTAGTAGGCATATATTCACATCACACATTTGTGCATCTGTTTAATCTGTCTTTTTTAAATAGATTTGCAGAAGGACACTACATGTGTCATAGCAGTATAAGCATAGCATAGCACATAATAAGGCTGGAGTTCAGATGTCTCACCTTATCCAAGGGGTGAACTGCCAAATTGCAGATTTTCCTGTGGCGGGCTATTCTCAATTTTGCAACATTCAAGTTGCAAGTCAGTCATTAACCAGGCTAAGGAATACTTCAACATTAATTCATAAATATCTTCAGAAATATCTTCAGCTGCTCTAAAACATTTCCTTCAAAAACATCCACTCTGTGCCAATGTTGCAGGTTTGCTGAAATGCTTTAGGAACTGTCAGGAATAACATTTCCTTTGGAAATGTGAAAGCATAATCAGCTCCATGACTGCCATCTCTCTCTTTACGGAACAGACTCTGATGCTGGAAATGATCTACTTCAGAATGTCAGATATTCAATGTTGATAATTCCAAAAGTTAAAGATCTTTCCCCAGTGTCCTTCTGCCATTTAAAACTAAAGTTATACTGACAAAAAGCTGAAATAAATGGATTAACATTCTTCTTTGGGTTAATTTCAAATAAGAAGTTGAGACTGATAATATGCAGGCAGAAATAGTTACAGAAAATCTCAAAGAAACCAAATTTATTAAAAAATTATTTCTGCAAAAATAGTCAAGATGATGTCATAGTCAACATTATGCAATGTTTTTAATCCTACCATAAAGGAAATGGAATGGCCAATAGATAACCCCAAATTCAGAAGTGATCCTCCCCCAAATTCCTAGATATAGATTCTTCTCTGCAACGATCTGGGTACAGCTTCCTAGAGTTTTTATAAAACATACTTTCACCTAACAGTTGAATTTAAAAATAGCATTTCCATTGCAGACTTGTAGGATAAGTGTCATCTCACTGTAGCAGATAGCATATGGTACTTGGTGCTGGGAGAAAGAAAATTAAAATTGAAGCCAAGTTATCAGGAAACTACTAGCCTAGCTATAAGATAAACTGTGCAGGATTTCTTCAGTGCTTTGGGGCTCCTTTCTCACCTACTAGTATTCTGGTATTTATATCCATATTTGGCAGTTTTGGAGAAGTCAGACAGTATCCTTGGAGGGGGAAAAAATATCTTCGAAAATTCTGATGCATTGGTACATGTAATTAAAAAGCTGTTCAGGCTATTACTCCAATTAGTAAGCATCTCTTTCAAACTGCAGACCTTGGATGAAAATAGAATAGATTGAGCAGAGGGACCCCTTTGAGCATGGCTCATAGATTTGCTTGCCCATCTGGTCTTTCCCAGTCACATATGTTACAAATCTCTCAAACCTCTTAGCAACAACAGGTTAGACCCTAGACAGCCTTTGGTTTTCCATCTATCTTCTTTGCTGGAACAGTATTCTTTCCTGTCTGCTTCAGTTTCCTTTCAAAAAGCAGTTTGTAGCAGGGAGAGCTAATTCAACAGGTTTTAAGAGTGGGGGCTGCTCTTGTAAGGACCTCACCTAAAATTACTTAATCATTACATTTCTCAACATCTGTTTTGCTGAGTGTAATAAAAAACACATTCAGATGCAGCCACTTACCTCCCTGACATCCATGATGAAGTTCACAGAAAGCCTCTTAACCTGCTTTGAGCCTTAAACCTGCTTTGAATGGGGAAATCTGCATTGATAGATGAGATTTAAACATCTCTACCTTGTTCTTTTAGAACCTAATGGGACAAAACATTCTACTTCCTAACACCATGGCTCATGTTTTCACTTCCAATATGTTTACCTCTCCTGAAAGCTAGATTAGTGATTGTAGAATGTGTCAGGTGAACAACCTGTAAAAGTGCTGTTTATTTAATATATTCTCAAAACCAGCTATGGCTCTGGCAACGGCAATGAAAGTTTTGCTGGTCTCGTGCCATGTCAAAAAGCAGCAGTTCTGATTCAGCTGTAACCATGAAGATGATATACTGCAGTTTTTAAGCACTTTTATTAATGATCTAGATTGTGCAGCTAAATAACAGTTAATCCCCTGAAACACAGAAGCTCAGTATCATTTAAGTGTTCTCAAGCTTTAATTTTGAAAGCACATAAAAATTATCTCAAAATTATTTTTTTTTGCAATCAAATTTCATTTAGGCACCTGTTTAAATCAATGAGTTGTGGAGGATTGATCTTGATTGATGTAAACATATATTTGTCCTAAACAGTATTTGCATTGCTCTTCATGGTAGCTTCTGGAATTATCTACTTCATTATAAAAGCATCAGAATATTTGAATTTAATATGGTGTAATGACTTGCAAAAGTCAACAGGTATATGAAAGATATTTTATGATTCTCTAGAGATTTGGATTGCCACAATTCTGATGAAAAAGTAATTAAAATCCTGATTTCAGCTACTCTCTGGAGAGAACAATCCACCTGTTTGTTGTAGCTTAGATTTTAATTTTGTAAATCTCCTATAGTTTGATTTATTTAAGAATAAAAAAATCACACCAACCAAGTAATCCCTTATATTAATATCTAGATGGAAAAAATAACATTCAAGCTCTTCCCTTTTCTTTCTAAACTCCTATATCAGTGCAACATGAAAGTGATCTGACGACTTAAATTTGGAAGTTTACTTCATTTCAAGAAAGTATTTCACTATTAATTCTTTATAATGTTGAAATATTAACACACTTTCTCTGTTATTGCACAAGTCAGTCTTAGCACTACTCAGTGCCACAATCTTCTTGTTGTTACCGAGAACGAGATAATTATGATGATATTTGGGAAGAAAAAAACCCATAAATACTCTGAAAATGATTTTATATGAGCTGCACACTCATTTTTCCATTATTTCTTCATCATCAGTATGACAACAGACCCACACGGGCACCAATGCTAATGTTAGAGGTGACTTTAGGTGTATCAACAGTGGCTGAAGGTCTCTGGGTGCTCAAGGGTATGGAGGCTTTGGTGGTGTTTTCCTCGGTGGCCCCAGTCAAGGGGAAAGGCTGGAGAAGGATTGCAGGATCCTGCAAGTCAACATCTGTACTGCCAACAGGGGTTTATTGTTGACTATGGGACCTTCTTTGTGGATCAAGGAGATGGGATCCACTTGACCAAGTAGGATGAGAATATCTTTTCTAACAGACTGGACAAAGCAGTGAGGAGAGCTTGAAACTGCAATGGTAGGGGAGGGATATAATGAACCAAAATCAAATGTGCAAGTGCAGGATTGGAGAAAGTAGAGCACAAGATCAGGCACAAGAGTGAAGAGGCACTTTCCTTAAGGATGTGTACAGAAAAACATGTGGCCTGGGAAATGAATAGGATGAATTGAAGGTCTAAAGGTAGTTACAGAGCTACAGATTTATTGGAATAATGCAGAGAGGGTGGGATAGCTTATGCAGCTGTAGCGCTGTACTGGATAGGTTCAAGCTGTAGTGGGTTAACCTTGGCTAAGGACCAGATAACCAGTCAGCTGTTCTCTGGACTTATCCACCTCAACAGGACAGGCAAGAGAAAATAGGATGAAAAAAGCCTGTGGTTGAGATAAACGCAACAAAATGGTGAACACGGAAATTTTGGACCCATTGATAAAAGGGACAGGTGATTTAGAGACAGAGGCACAGTAAGGCAGAGGTGTCCAATGGTTTCAAAGCTTTTGTTGCCTCTGTTTTTACCAACAAGGTTTCATGGGCCCCTAAACTGGGTGAAGATGTTCAAGGGGAAGAAGAGCTACCAGTAGAGAATGAGGGTTGAGTGAGAGATTGCATGAGAAAGCTTGACCCATCGAAGCCCATGGGATCTAATAGGCATAAGAAGGTGCTGAGAGGGCTGGATGACGGGCTTTTAAGGCCCCTTTCTGCTGACTTTGAAAGATCATGGAGATTGGGGAAGAATTATGATGACTAGAGAAGCAAATGTTTCATCCATCTTCAAAAAAGGCCAAAGGAATGATCTGAGAAAATGACCAGCTTTGTTATATTCTCTGGAAGAATCACGGAGTGAGAACTTTAGGAGCACATTACTGGGAACATGAGGGACAAGTAAGTGGCTGGGAAACAGCATGGATTGATGAAGCATAAATCATGTCTGACCAATGTGATTACCTTGTGGGGAAGTGACTGGGTTAGCGAATAGGGAGAGCGTTGGAAGTCATTTACCTCAGCTGTATTAAGGTTTTTGTCAGTCTCCCACAATATGCTTGAGTACAACTTTTGATATTGCAATCTAGATCGGAGGACAATCAGATGGGTAGCAAACACAGGTCGAATGATTGGTCTCAGAATCATAGAATCATAAAATTATCTGGGTTGGAAGGGGCCTTTAAGATCATCAAGTCCAACCATCAATGTAACACTGCCAACCCTACCACTAAAACATGTAACCGAAAGAATTATTATTATTAATTATCTGTATAATGGTAATGTCCATAATATTTTCTAAAACATGGAACACATGATCATTAAGCTAAAAAGGGGCATAACTTCTTATTTAACCTTTATATAGGTGTAAGGGGGTGGTATGTGTTTCTGTGTATCTCCTCAGCTGAATGCTCTAGAAATGAAAAACGTAGTGGGAGGCAGTAATAGTGATTATAAACTGAGTGTATGATTAAAAAGTTTCACTTCTGTTAGCACAGACAGAGGAATTCAACTTTTTCAATCATAACAACACATTGCATGGCTTGGTTATTGGTATTATAGCACTGTTCCAACTTTCAGTGTATGTTGCAATGTGTATTGTAGGTTTGATTTCTAGCTCAAGGTATTGTTTGCTTTTTGTATAAGAAAAAAACAAAGTGATGGATGGAAGATTTCAGGACAAATTTTCCAATTCTTTCACCCATGAAGAAGTAGGATCTGGGTTCCATGTGATGGCTTTGTGAAGGAGTTGTACTGAGACATGAACTGCAGATGACCTGTAGTTCAAACACAGCTCCAGAGAGATCCCTTGATAAATTTCTTGCAGCTGAAGATGATAAAGTACAGGGGCACAGAGGAAATACAAATATCAGAAAACTCTGATTAGAGTTCTCCCTGGACTAAGAGCAGGAAGAAGGAAGGTTTATCCCAGAAGCTGGAAGCTGAAAGGAACAAAGGATTACTGTGGATTATGCAATAAGCATTAGTTTCCAATGTAACCTCATCACATCATACATTTAAGAATTTGTAGGCAGTGTCTTTGTCACTGTCTTCCATATCTGTTAGGACTGCAAGTAAAAAATAGAACCAGAGTGCTTAATTCATGATTGGATGTACTTAAAAGAGAGACTGCTATTCAGACACAGTTCCTGGGGTAATATCATTCACTTATGCAGGAAGGAGAAATATTTCTCTCTAATGGACAAATTCTGAGGCAAAATTCACTGCCTTACGTGGCAGCAGGTCAGATCAGATGAACTCAACAGTCTCTTCTGGCCTTAAAACACAAGAATATAGAGATCTCTGAAACAAGGATGCATCTTGCCCGTGGCTCATCACCATATCACTAGAAATGAGGGGACAGTCTACACAAGGAGAGCGTCTGCTGCAGCTTCCATATCTTTTTATACAGTACTTTGTATTTACATTCCCCCCAGTATTTCCACTGCATTCATCACTAGATGTACTTGAGCACTGTATAGGGATTATCTGATGCCCATTTTTTTTCTTCTGCATCATTGGAGACAGTTTGAGACAACTGGAAGCTGCACTCATGTGTTTTTTATTTTGGTATATTAAAATATGGGAATCAACAAATGTGTATAAAGCACTATAAGCAAGACACATTTTAACAATTCACATACAGTTCACATCCAGTGCTTTCACTATGTTCACCTTTGAATATCAGTTTTTTATACTCAGCCAAAGTGATGACAATAGTGAAGTCATTATAGGATTCAGATACTTTTCTTTGCAAATGTTGGAGTTGCAAGCTGAACTCTGTAGTGTGTTTGGAGGTTAAAAAGTATTCTTGTGTATTACAGAAGAACAAGTGTAATATTGATTTAATTCATTATTCACTGGACAGAGGTGCAACAGGCACAGCTTTTGGGGTATTACCAAAGTTTCTCTCATTGATTTATGTGGACAACAAGGATGAAGCTTTTGCAGCACTGGGGCTTAACAGCTTTGGACACAGGTAGTGAAAGGGAAAAAAATCCTTTGTTTATCTGTTTCCTTGCATTTACAATTATCAAATTGCTTGATAAGTTTCAGAAAACACGTTGCTCTTTTGAAAAAAAAAAGAGTTGCAAACCTGAAAAGTTACCATGTCTCTAACTTAGAATGTGCATGAGAAGTAAGATAGTAAGGTAGTGCCTTAGGAAGGGAGAAAGGACTGGCAAGTGAGGTTTATAGTTGCCGTCATAATTTGACTATTTCTTCAGCAAACCTGGGTGTGTAGACATGGAGCTGGGTAAGAAAATATTCTCCCATGTTAAAAATAAGCTTCAAATACTGGACTGAAGAGTTTAAATATAAAAAAAAGCATCTTCAAAACAACATTCCAAAGAGGAATTATTCAGTTCAGCTGAAGATCTTTATTACATTTTTAGAATGTTGAATTTTGACTTTTTCACTTCATTACTCACCCCATTTTCCAGATGGCTTAGGAATATGCTGAGGAAGAGAGACCCACGTGGGACACAATGGTCATCTCTCTTGTGCACAGCCTGTCATTTTTTCCCCTATTTTTGTTTCCTTTATTTTAGTGAGTTATTAATCCACTAGAGGACCTTCTCTGTTGCCCCATTGCACCATGGCTTCTTTATGAGATTTTGGCTAGGAAGCTTCTCTAATGCCTTTGGAAAGCTGAATGCCCTAAGATTAAAGTGAAGCTGTTTCTGTTTGGACAAGGGAAAGAACTCGTTCCCTCTGGTAATCCCCTCCAGAAGAGCTGTAATGAGACCATGCACAGCTAGTGTCATTACTTCTGCAAAATCTTCAAAGCCTGTCCATTTTTCTTTCCATACTGCAGTGGTACCCTGGGACAAATCCTGCCACAGGCATAGCAAATATTTGTGCCTCACCAGAGATATTTTACCTTGTATCCACATAATACTCCCTGCTGCTGTTGATCAGATCCTGTTCCGATTTTCCCAAAACCTTTCATTGTGGCTCACATCCTAATAGTAGGAAAAAAGTAGTAATAAACCTTTGCCAGCTGAACCAGCACAACTGAAATTCCTGTGTCTAGGTCCTGAACCAAACTGAGGAGTCAGTGGTAGGAAAACACATGTCTCTGTGACCCCCTGTGATCATTTAATTTGTGGCTGATAAAATTCAAGTTGTAAATGAAGACTTAAAATTGCATTTCTAGTTTTACTCAGTAGTCTAGCCAGATTGCCTGTAGGCTTAGTAGCAGACGTATAGTAAAACAGGTCTCAGTACCTTTCCAGTTACATTTATGCTACAGATAAATCTACTTGACCCTTGCAACACCACAACAGTGGTACCAACAGTGAACAGAGAAAGAAATCAAAAAACGTATGTAGAAAGTATATCTTCCTTCTCCATGAAAATGTCTGCAGATAGTTTGTTACAAGATGAAGAAACTACACTGAACAACTACAAGAAGGTATATTTTAAAACACTAGTATATTTTCATACTCCGATTCTGGTTAAAAGCTAGTGTATGGGATTTATACAACATTGTGAAAAAAAATACATTGTGACAGCTTATACAGACTGTTTACTATAAAGATTGAATTATTCCCATATTTCTATGCTATAGATTTTGAAAACCTCTTTTAAAAATAAGTCAAATAAACTTCAATTTTGATGCCAAATTTATCTTTGGGAAATCATGTGTTTTCTCCAAAGCAAAGTACTTGCTAGTGGTGTTATCAAAATGTCAGCTGGTTACTATTTTGCATGTTGTTATTAGTCAGATTATTATTAATATGGCACACAATGATCTCACTCAATATAAACATATTCCATCTCCTGAATTTATAAATGAAAGCTGCGGTTTTGCACAGGCTGAGACCTCGTGCCCTTTGCCTTCTCCAAGGGGATACTTGTAGCATCAAACTAGTCATGTGTGTAAGATTTCATAGAGTGAGTTGACAAGACAAGGGAAAGGTAAAGAAAATATGACCCAGCAATTTCTTAGGAAGTCAGTTCTTCATCTGAAAAATAGCAGTCTTCCCCCAAACTGAGAAAGTAATGTCTCCATCGGCGAGTGGCCTTGTGATATTCTACGTTCGCTGTTTTCTCTGCTTGCCAAAACTGATAAAACCATTCTGTACAAGAACATATTTACATAACTCTGAGACACAGGATAGAAGATAAAGATCAGAAAGAAGACAGGAGCAGTACGGGGTGGTTTGCTGAGCATGGAAAATGCTGTGTGTACTTTCCATGCACATAAAGGTCCAGCTCCACCAGTCAATTGGCCATTCTGTCCCTCTCCCTTCCATGGCATTGCTCACGGGGTCACTCCACATGTTGACAAAGTGGAAGTGTAAGCCCTTCAAAGAAACAAAGGTGGCAGGATGGTTAAAAAGTGCAACATACAACTAAATCTGTGGAATATGCTGTCACAGGATAGTAGGAGAAATACTTCACCTAGACTGCAAAACGAAGTGGATATTTCCATGAATAGCATTGACAGCTGTAGATTTTCTAACATAAAACTGCCAAGGCTGCTACTGTTCATGTCTTGGTTTTAAAACTGGTAACCAACAGGGCAATGAAGAAATTTAATTAAGTGTTGCCCAATTAAGGTTTATCAATTGAGTGCTGAAGGCCTTCAGCTTCCACCGAAGCTGAATATCTCACAGGCTTGCATCCCATTGCCAGATGCTTTGTGGATGTTAGTCCACACATCTGTGAACCCTCCGCTCTGCCACAGTTGGAAGTGACATACAGAAAACAATGTTAGCCTGTAAAAAAACCCCACACAATAGCATGTTGAGCCACAGTTATTTCCATATACTTGCACTGAAATGTGGCAGGAGACAAAAAGTATATGGAATGAAAGTGTAAATAAAGTGGGAGGAGAATTATAAATTCATCACAGAAGCAGTCTCAGTATTATACATAACTGAATTTTGTGCCCATTTCTCCAAAGGAAACTTCTGGATAGAGATTTAAGGGATTTCTAACACCTGTAATTTTTTTTCCATTATATTTTTCTCCTAATATTGTTGTGATAAATTTACTGTCCATTTATTTATTTTATTTAGCTCATTTGTAACTTCTGAAGCTAACAGACTCTACTCACAAAATCATTCCATTTATAAAAAAAATTCAAGCTCAGACACACATGTAGACTCCCTCCTCTGGGTCCTGTTGCTTTGCTTTGATGGCACTAGTATTCCCACTGGGCACTTTGGGGGACAAATGAAGAGGGAAGAGTATAAAGTCATCTTCAACTCATAAAAGGTTTTCTGTCACTGTAAGAATTCCAGCCAGACATAATTCTTACTATTTCTTAGGCAACAAGCATTGGTTTTAAAATTGTGGTCTATGTGAGGTGAGGATCACTTTACAGTTTTAGCTCCACCAGAAAAAAAAAGAAAATAAATTGTCTATCAGCCATCAATTTTCGTGAACATGTTTCACAGATAAAATATTTTCATTTTGAAGCATCATCAGCTGCCAAACTATTAAGACTATTGAATTGCATTCAGACTGCCTTAGGATACAGCAGCAGGTACGTTAAAAGAGCCACTTGACATTAGAGAAATTAATACAAATAAAGCATACGACGTCCACCGTTCAACTGGTAACTTTTTTATACTTTCTGCAGAAACCAGCTGTTAATACTTTTTTTTTCCATGTGGTAATCTCTCATTTCACCCTCTCTTTTCCTCTGATGCTTCAGAATTTGATATCTGTCCTCCTCTAGCTTAGTTCCATATTTTATTTTGGTGGTAAGAGGAAAATAGACAGATTTTAAATGAGAAAAAAAGCTGTTTACAGGCTTTATTCTTCCTTTGGTTAGGAGGTTATGCAGCTGTGCTGCATAAAGCAATGAAGCTTACTAGAAATATAAAACACCATTTGCCTTGGACATCACACCCTCATTTAAAGGAGTTTTGCACCTAGCAATGAGGTCATGATTAAAAGCATATCCAAATTGGCTTTTACAGAGTACTGTCACAGCTCAGGAATAATTCTCCTCAGTCAAGCAAAGAAATTCAGATGATGTTTCTCTTTTTCATTTCAGTAGAAATTGAGAAATGGTGTAATAGGTTATGTTCTTTAATCTCTTTAAGACTTGCAACTCACCACCATCCTAAATAACTTCATTTGTTTCCTGTTATTTTTCCATTCCTTTTATTACACCGTCTGAGAATTATGCAATAAAATTGTCCCTCTAAGAGGCTGTTGAATGCTTAACAGATAAAGTTGTTGCTCTAATCTTTCTGAAATGTCTGATCCAGGCCTTTTGGAAGGAAAACATACTGAGAAGTTTTACAGGTGGGACACAGTAGAGAAAGGCGAAAAGAGGACCCTGACAGGACATTCTGGAGCATAACCATAACTAAGCAGCCTCATTTATCTGGTATTCTTCAGAGTATTGATGGACTAGAGTAAAGATGTCTCATTTTGCAGAACTGAACCCAGAGTGTGAAAGGAAGAAAAGTGGTGTATCATCTCATTCCACAAAAGACTGATCTCATAAGTGAAAACAAGGATCTTTGTCTATTTGACAGGAGAACCTTTGGGTAATTACCAGCGTTCTCCCGTGATAAAATGGAAATAAACTAACTGACGAATAAGGATATTTGCAGTAGAGGAATTTCAACAGGCTTTCTATTTCTTATCTTAGTATCAGATGATTCATATTCTTTACCCCCAACATGCATATGTAATTTTTTTTATCTGACCAGAACATCTTCCTTTTCCTAGCCTCTGGTAAACATAACTGTGAGACTATAAAATCCTTTTCCCTTTATCTTTTATGGGATGCAGCAGTAGTTTGCAGCAGCTCCACACATTTTCATGTCAGTAAAACCAGCACTTATTCTAATGCAATAATTTCAGAAGCTACATTTATTTAAGCAGTTAATGACTCTTGCTACAGTAACTTTTCATTAGCTTGGTTTTTATTTTCACTTTATTTTCAGTCCCCTGTATTGTGCAAAGAATAATGAAGCTCCGTGTCGTGTCAGAAGTTTTTGCTTCACTTGCAAGCAGCAGCAGTTCTCTGAATCTCCAATTTCGTGAATCTTCTGCACCATTCTGCCTTCTCCCTAATACTGTAATACCTCTGAGGTTAGCTAGGCACATCCACAATAAAGAATCCAGAAGGCTGACATAAAGTCACTTGCTTTGCTGGGAGATGATTGCTCTCTACAATATTCAAAAACCCATTGCAGCATGCCCCTTCCCTTCACCCCAAAGTAGTTACACTGCAAATAAAATTTGTTATTTTTGCTCTTTGTTACTTAAGTTGATTTAGATTGAATACTTACAGATTTCAAGTGTCTCATGCAAAGACTGTTTTTCTGACCTTCCTTTTCAGGTCTTCTTACACTTGACAATGGCAGGCTGTAAATCATTCATAAGACCACTAGCTAAACCACTTTTGTAACTAACTAACAATTCCAGATTATCTTAATGCCAACAATTTGAAAGCATGTTTGTCACCAATAGGTAAAGCAAGGATGTATAACCAAGGATGTAACAGCTTTGTTTTAGTACGAGATGTAGTATTCAGCTGATTGTGAGTCTTCTGCACCTAGATCACTCTCTAATTCCCTGGAAAGGAATTTCAACCTCTCTTTTTCTGTATGAAGTGCTCAAAGGTCTCAACAATTTTATAAAGTCAATTTACACTTTTTAGGCAGGTATAGCTTTCGTTGCTGCTTTTCTATATAAAACCTCATATATTTCAGGAAATTCTGACAGTTCAAAGCAGGGGGTGCTTCACTAAATATTCTCTGCTTTGGAAGTATCTTCCAAGCCACTTGGATTTTTTGTCATTCAGAAATGTTTATGCATTTCTCTATGCCTTTGTGAGGTTAGAAAGGCTAGCTGGGGTAGACTGCAGGATATAAATATGTAACATTAGACTTTTAAAAACACTTCCTTAGTTTCCAGATGTAAAAGTATAGGTTTGTTTATGAAATAGGTAATGAACAGTGGAGATAATAAGAAATCAAAGCCTGTTTTCTGCAACTATAGCTAGGAAAGATATAAACATATCTCATGTTGGAAAATATGATGTGAGATGCAGTGCAAGGTGTCCCTTTCAGTATAAGCCATACTGTCTTTTCTCATTAAAACAAGGAGAAAGAAATAGCTTGTGAATTAGAGACTGAGTGTTTTCTGAATTGACTTCACATTTGGTGCCAGTAATAGAACTGGGTCTTCATTAAGCCACTGAGTGTCATGCTTCTGAACATATCCAGCTGGGCCATGTCTTCTCAGACACTTATGCTATTTTCATCACCACGGCAGGACATATGAAAAAAGTTCTGGGGCTTCACAGCTGCCATTTCTTTAAACTACTGCCCCTCAAGCACACTTTAGAAGTCAAACAAAATATGTTTTAATACCTTTCCTCTGTGTTCACACCAAAGAATATAAGCTGACTCATTGGACTTGAGCACAAAAGCTCTGTTGAGATGGAAGCATCTGACATGGAAGAGATGAAAGAAGCACCTGACCAAAAGTTAGTCACCTCTGCCACTCCTGGGAAGAGTGTACAGCCCGTACAGCCCATTTCCTTCACATGCCAACAGGGAGATCCAGCTCCCTGAAAAGCAGAGGAAAGAGTTATTGTTTTTCTTGGTAAGAAAACGTAGTTCTCAGGTGGGTTAGATGCTCTGAAGAAAACTGGTCTCTGACACACCAGAAATTTCTAACAAAGCAGTACAATTTAGCACCTCACTCAATGTGAGCTGGTGAATAAAGTTACCAATAAGACAAATTACAGCAGCATATTTCATACGAATTAATAACATTGAGCTATTGCTCTAATAATTATGAGCACTCAATTATTTTTTTAGAGGGAAAAAGTGTTTATGTAGTTGGAAAAAAACCATCTATAGAAATAATCACATGCGACTAGGGACATACGACCAATAATCTGAACGCCTTGGCCGAAAGGCCACGAAGTGTTAAAGTGGTGTGAGCCCCAAAGCGTGGATCGCTTTCCACTCAGGAAGATAATTTTCCCTTCAGCTTTAAATAGAGAAGCCATTCTTCAATTCCTTCCTGTGCCTGACTCTGCTGCCATGATCTGTTAAATGCCTCTTCTATTTCACGTCAGCAGTAGTTCCACTCCAGCAGTAGATGAAGTGATTTGTCTGTGGAACCTGTATATACTTTAATATTTTTTATACTTTACTTTTGTCTAAGAGCTTAATGCTATTTGGAGTTAAAAAGGAGCTGCATAAATGAAAATTGTTATTCCTTGTTAATCAAAGTGAAAATGATTACTTTAGTTGCATTATTCTCAGTGGAGGAAAACACAAAATCAAACAGTAAAAGCTCTTAATAGTGTACTTTCTGAGACAAAAAATGTGGGTGTATCAAGGTGTTCTCTTTTTCCTTTTTACCTCTTTTCTTCACATTTCAATGTACCATCCCATAATAACTTCTTCACTATCTGTATCATTAAATTAGCTTGAATCAAAACTAGGCAATCAGCAGAGGATTGTTCCACCTCCACCTGCCCCCTTCCTAGTAGCCGGAACATTAGAAAAAAAAATTTAAAAAAATGCAGTTTGCATTAAAAAATAAAAATAATTTCAGTTTATAATATAGATTAATTAAAATAGTAACACATAATAGCATTATAAACTTAAATCGTTCCCTGGTACAGAAGGCAAAGAAGAATCTCTTGATATTTCAGATTAGTAAAGCAGAGAAAGATGTGTTTTTCTTTTTCTTTTTTAAAGGCACCAGACTGGAGACTTTTTCCTTCCCCTTTCCCTTTTCCTTTTAATGTTGACACAGGAGAAAGTGAAGTATCTTAGGTGTTTTTATAGTATTTGCAACATATCTTATGAAAGAATTCAGCTTTAAAAAGACCCCATAAAACAAGAAATGCATGCACAGCATCCAGCAATCTGCTTTGAAAAATGAACCATATCACACATACCAAAAAAATATGACAGAAGATGGAGGACACGAGCTGTGTCTAACTTCATCTCAGTATCTCAGCAGCAATAAAATGAGACTGATGAGGCTCCTATGGCCTCATGCCCCATGCTAAGCCTCCTTAGAGATCAAAGCATTCATTAGCAGCAAGGAATGAAACGCTTTTTATTGTTATTATTCAAACATACATTCCATCAGAAAAGAGATGAGATTTATCATTTAGCCAAGTTAATGAAAGAAAATTAGTCCCAAAGGAAGAATAATGAAAGAGAAGGGAAGTAGGTGAGTGCTCTGACTCCTGGTGCCTTGGTAAATGACATACTGAGCTGCAAAAGTGAGACACTGGTTCCACCCTGGCTGTGCCAAAAATACTGATGAAGGATGCTGCTTAACCTGCCAAAAGAAATGTTTTTTTTTTTTTTTTCCCCCTACCTTTCTGCACTGCAGTTGTGTTTCTGCTGCTTTCCTGGTACGATCTGGGCACTTCTGCAATGTCAGAGTCAGCCTGACCAGGCAGAAGACAAGGCATCCCTTCCTCCTTTCCCAAACTTAGCCAGCCTAAGCCACTGCAACATTTCCCAGCCTTAGCAAAGGTTTCCAGATGTTCTCGCAATGAAAACAAATAAAATGTTTACATTTATCAAGTAGGAAAAAGAGTCTGTGAACATTTGGTCTGGCTTCCTGAGCGGTACAGTCATTCACTAATTTCTAAGCTGAGCCCTTAGCTGCTTCAGATATTTTCAGTGATGCCACATGACAACATGTGTTCAGCCAGCTGTAGATACCACTTTCAATGCCTGGGATTAAGGAATTTACAAGAATATTTTGGAATATGTGGTTTTCAATCACCTACCTGAGGATATTCTTAGAAGTATTTTGTGTGATCCTACAGTATTTCAGATAACTTGGGATTTATCTTTAGGCAAATGACTAATTTTGGTTTATTGATTATAGTTTCAAACAGCTGCTTTTTTTTTTTTTCCCTTTTTCTAAAAGGAAATGAAATCTGGCACTTCCAAAACTCATTAAATATTTTAAGTTGATGTCAAGACAACAATATTTTCAATACTTCTTAATATTGATAGTTTCATTCATCCTGGTGTCATCTTGCTATAACAATCACTATTAGCACAATCCAACTATAGGTAGGAGAAAATGTGCATTATTTACTTGAAATAAAACAACATTAGAAGACTGAACTTACAAAAACCACTCACAATTTTATTAAAGGATATTGTTGTGCAAGTTTGTTCAATATTTAGATTCATTCAGTCTCATAAAAAAAAGAGCTCTGTTGTTATGTTAAATTAATATGTATCACACACATATAATTATAAAAACTTTTTCCTGTTTATTTAATTCAGAGAAATATTAATTTTAGTAGCAAAGTATTAAACCCAATGTTATTGATCAATATAAGTATTTTTCTTCCTGGTTTTGATTTAGAAAGTGGTTCTGATTTAGATACCTAACAAAAAGTAGAAAACACATCTTTTTCTTCTCTTCAGTTCCAGTAAAATTACCATACATTGTAAATATTGTATCTTGCTGTAGGACAAGTTATATATCACAAAACCATGTGATTGCAGAGACAGATCTTTATAAGAATGGAATTTTTTTTTTAGATAAAAGGAGGTTAAAGAAAAGGTATAATATGCTATACAAAATGTATTCCTGGTAATATAAAACAAAGACTAGAAATTACTGAACAGTGGACAATAGGGATGTGAAATGGAAAAACTGGAAGAATTGTTTCACCTTTTTCATTTAATTGCATTATATTTTTAATTTCTTCCTCCTCTGTTAGACTTCAGTTATTTTTATGGTTTATTCTCTTCTCCCTATAGTAACTAATGAATGATATTATTGAACTAGAGTATTTAACAAAATCCCCTTAGGTTTATTATTTAAAATGTGCTGATAAGAGAAAACAATTTGGTTTGTGATGATACACATTCAAAGGCTTCTGGGTTCAGTCTTTATGGGTATGCAGATATTCTCACTTGGAAAGACAATGAGCAGTTAGAAAAACTATGCAAAACCCACATTATCAGCTAAATTCAATGTTATTGAAAATAATGATATTTTAATTGCACTGTCTTTAGTGAAGTAATTTTTCTTTTCAAAAAAGAAATTATGTTCTTTGAAGAATAATCTTTGATATACAGTATTGCGAATAGTGCAAAACAAGTTTTTTGACATGTGATAGTCTTTGGGGGATAGATCTTTGGATATAAATGTGTTTCCGCAGTTTGTGTGACTTTAATAATAAACTCATGGAGCTTTAATAATAAACTCATGGAGCTCTCATGTGGCATCCCTGAAAATATCTGAAGCAGCTAAAGGCTCAGCTCAGAAATTAGTGAGTGACTGTACCACTCAGGAAGCCAGACCAAATTGTGAAATCATAGCAGATACCTCTTTATAGACCATATCATTTGCACAGGAAATAACTCCTTGTTTTGGTACTGAAGATCTTTGAAAATTAGCTGGATTATGCCTTTGGAAGTGAAAACTCCGTGCTGGCATTTTTGGAATAATTACAGCAACACATTTCTATTTATGGGAATTAAGGTAGAGTACAGTAAAAAATGGAAATAAATTTGGAAATGCATTGAGACTTCAGGGACATAAGGGCTGGAAGCGGTGATACATCAAGTCCTCTGGTCCCAGAAAACTGAATCTTACTTTGCTAATAAGTGGCTGAGTTATGTTTGGCTTTCTGCAGTAGCCAGGTATGAAAAACACATGGTAGTTCTCTGTAGCAGCAAACATCTCCTGTCACACGTTATTATGTAGTGTTATAGCACTATGCATTAAAGTGTTATTTGACGAACTCATTAGGGTGGAGTTCAAGGTCTAGAATCTGTACTGTAGAAGCAGCTGAATGCCTCAGAGTATGAGCATTTTGCCTGAGTGAATTGTACAGGGAATAGAATAAAATCGGAAAAGCCTTTATTAGTAAAACCTTTGGTAACAAATACTTTCTTTTTCCAAAATGCTAGGCTTTGGTTAGGGAGAACTAGTTCATTAATTTTGAAGGGTTTTCTTTCCTTCTGCTATTAGACTGCTGTCTGAACCTTCCAGAGACCAGTACTGGCACTGAGATTTCTTCCTGGTAACTAGTAACTCATTGCCACCAGTTCCATTTTTGCGCACTCAGGTGACAACACAAATTTTAGTGGGTTCTCATTAACTCTGAAATCCCCCTTGAATGCATATTACATTTTCCATAAGCTAAAGATAGAATTTACAATCCCACCTAAACTGACAGGAACTTTTTTCTATACCTTATGGTCGGATCTATTAAACTCCAATGTTTAAAGAAGTCTTCTGTATCTCCTTCTCTGGTACAATTCTTTTTTGTTTGTCTTTAGATTACCAATTATATGTTAAACAGATTTTGGATGTTTTATTTTGAGGATTAATTATAAAGATTTTTAAAAATTATTTTTGAGATAAATTCCAATTCTTTGCTTTTACTGGAGTCTACTGTGTTCTGCTTTTAAAGTCCAGAGACCTTAAAATCATAACTGGTGATTCTGGTCAAGAAAAAATTAAAACTGATGTTATTTCTAGAAAGAATATTATTAAGTAAGTTTCCTACCTACTTTTTTTTTTTTAAATTAGGAAACTTTTTTCTATATATGAATACTGTGTTTTATCCTATCCTGCCTGTAAGTAGAATGACAATTGGTCTCTTTATAAAAGATAGTCAAGACCGAGCTCTGCTTTATGGGTCCTAATGATGAGGATGAATTTTATTTTGTGTTATTTCCCATCCCTACTCCCCCTCTTGCTGTTATGCTTTTATCAAATAAAACGAAGAGCTGAACCCCTAATAATGAGGAAGAGGTTGAGAAAGCTAGGGCAGAGTTGCTTTCAGAGGGAGCAAAAAAGTGAGTTATAGTGGGAAACTAGAAGCATGAAGGACACAGACTATGTAAGTGAGGGAGAAGCCTTAAAGGTCTTGGGAAATTTCTGAAGAGATAAGACTCAGTGCTTCAATGCATAATTGTTGAATTGGTAAAACTGAAACCAGGAGTAGATAGATAGAAAATAATGCATAAATTCATTTTTAATTGCTATCTGACCTTTTCCAGTTGCTTTGATTTTTGAGTATTTAAAAAAAATATTTATTCATTTCTTAAATCTTTATCTGGCTATTAGGAGCAGGATTTTTTGACTTTTGGGATACCTCATATGAATGAACATCTCTTTTCAAGTTTGAACAATATCACAATGTGCACTTGTGTAGGCTGCACTGACATGGTATTCTTAATGTTAAAATAATAAGCACTACAGAGTCGTCCTGTAGGAAATGCAATCTGGGGTTAGATAAGTTTAACTAAGAAAGTTTAACTACTTTCAAGGTGTTAAAGTAGGACCCATTCTACTTGTGATATAAAGCAATAAAAAGAAGGAGTTTCAATGAGCTGACATTAGGATCCTGTTATTTCAATTCATTATCTTTTTCTGCATATAATTCTGGACTATAGACAGAACAGACAACAAATTAGTTCTTCACAAGAAGCAATGATAGCAGTAAGCTTTTATTTCAATGTCAGGCCATATACTAGCTTCTTAACACTTTTAGCTTACCTCCTTTTAGCTTTTTCTGTTTTGATAAACCAATAAACTCTAGCCCCCCAGTAGTTAATTTTCATCTTTAAGGAAGGTCTCTTCCCTTTTCTATGTCTGTAATTGTACAGTGGTACTTTTCAGTACTTATCATGAAAGCTCTTTATTATTTCAAGCAATACAAGAACCGTGGACATTTATTGCTGCTTTTAGAGGATATTCCAATCCTTTTGCTTTCTGCCTGCCTGAGCGGTAAATATCCTTACCAGAGCTGAAGCTCTCTATAGCATAGTTACTCTATAGTATATAGAGTATATAGTATTCTATAGCTCTCTGTAACGTAGTTCCCCATAGCATTTATTTTTTTCACAGCAGCTGGTCTGCTTTTACAACATACTTTTCATTTTTATAACTTCAGCTCTAGTTTCACAAACACTTCCAAGGGTTTTGCTGACAACTTTTCATTGCAAATAATTACTGTTTATCAAGGACTCATTTGGAAAGATTTTCTTACTGTCCATGCATTTTTTCAATGGATATAATTTCAGTTATTAAGATAATGACTATGGATCTTCTTGAGAGCCAGTTTTGTTACTCTGAAACACAGTGAGTAGGACCTTTCTTCTGGAAATTTATCTGGAAAAAAAATATTTTATAGCCTCTCAATAATTTAGGAGATTAAAGCATATAAAAGTGTTATCTCCGTCCTTGATATTTTTCAACACTCAGCTGGAAAAAGCTCTGTATAGCCTGGCCTGACCTCAGAGCAGCCCCTGTTTTTGGGCAGGAGTTCGGACTAGAGATTTCTTCTTTCATAGTCTTCCACCTACACCTCATTATTTAGAGATAGGATTCAGAATTAAAATATAAAATAGATTTTGCATTACAAGATTCAGAAATCTTGTACTGTGGTTATCAATGACTTCTTTTTTTTCAATTACTAGAATGACTTTTTAAAATCTACTTGCATTTTATGCTTAATATTTTGGACATATCTTTTTCCATCTGGGATTTTGTGTGTCTGATTTCTCAGGCTCTCTCGATTACCATCTCATCAGTGAGTGTTAAGGGTCTGAGCGCCTAGCAAGCATATGGTGTCCTGCTGTTAGAATTGCTTTTGTACCCTGGTTTGAAATGTGTATCTTTCAGTATCATTAAGCATACATGCCATTTATCTGCACGAAATTTTAAAGAAATCTACTTTTTGAGAAACAGATTCACATCTCCATTTGAAACTGTGACACTGCCATTTTCGGATTTTCATTAGGACACATATCTCTGTGAGAAATTGCTTTTTCTGAACTGCCTCTGCCATCTTATGGTACTCAATGGCTTGAAGTACAGATGGAGAGCAGTGACAAGTGGTGTCCCTCAGGGGTCCCTGCTGGGAACGGTACTGTTTAACATTTTTATCAACAACATAGACAGAAGGATTGAGAGCAAGATCAGCAAGTTTGCAGATAACACCAAGCTGGGTGGTGTTGTCGATACACCTGAGGGACCTGGACAGGCTGGAGAAGTGTGCTCAAGTAAACCTCATGAAGTTCAACAGGAGCAAGTGCAAGGTTCTGCACCTGAGCTGGAACAATCCTCGGTATTAATACAGACTGGGGGATAACGGGTTAGAAAGCAGCCCTGAGGAAAGGGACGCTGAGGGTGCTGATGGATGAGAAGCTGGCCATGAGCAGGCAGTGGGCACTTGCAGCCCAGAAGGCCAACCCCATCCTGGGCTGCATCCAAAGAAGTGTTGCCAGCAGGTCCAGAGAAGGGATTCTGCCACTTTGCTCTGCTCTGGTGAGACCTCACCTGGAGCACTGTGTGCAGGTCTGGAGCCCTCAATAGAAGAAGGACATGGACCTGATGGAACGACCACCAAATGCTCAGGGTGTTGGAGGACCTCTGCTACGAGGACAGGCTGAGGGAGCTGGGGTTGTTCAGCCTGGAGAAGAGGAGGCTCCGTGGAGACCTAAGAGTGGCTTTCCAGTACCTGAGGGGGGCTACAGGAAAGCTGGGGATGGCCTGTTTATAAAGGCCTGCAGTGACAGGACGAGGCAATGGGTTTAAACTGGAGGGGAGCATTGGAGATTAGGAGAAATTTCTTTACCATGAGGGTGGTGGAGAACTGGAACAGGTTGCCCAGGGAGGTGGTTGAGGTCCCTTCTCTGGAGACATTCAAGGTGAGGCTTGACAAGGCCCTGGGAGTATTCCTGCTGACTGCAGGGGGGGTCAGACTAGATGACCTTTGAAGGTCACTTCTGGCCCAGATGATTCTAGGAGTCTGTATAATTTTTGGCCTTTTTACTAGGTATTTATGTGTAGAATAGCCTGACCTGGATACAGTTGTCTTTGCAATTACTACGATACAGATGTTGACAACAGTTTCCAGGTGGGCACCCTGCCCGATTTTTCTCTTCTTTCTTTAGTTAAGCTTGCAAGAAAAGAAGATGAACCATTCCTACTTCCTCTTTAATTTCGTTTAAAATATTTTCTTGTTTGAGTGCATTTGAATGGGAATATTTGCTACTAAGCAAAGAGGCATCCGTATCGTAACCTGGCATCAGTAACTGCCACGTTCAGAGTTACTCTCTAAACACAGTTGGGACAGAGTCAAGGAGTTTTCCTGTATTTTTTTCACTGTGTGGTTTTTGCCCTCTCCCCCTCATTTTTTAAAGAGGAAATTACTTCTCTTCTATAAATCTTTTGAATTACTAGCTGTCTTTTCTTTTGACAGTAATATTATCTCCTTTGCTAAAATAATGTCTTTTTAATAATCAAGACAAGAAGGGGGGCTTAATCCAAGTAGGGAGTTGGTTAACTACTTTATCCCCGGCTCTACCATATATACTGGGCTTCATCTCTACCTTTATGTTGTTTTCAGGTAGCAATTACAGAAGTTTTAGCCCCAAATATTGGGAATTTACTTGGAGGTAGCATCTTCTAGTATAGATTTGGAAAATTACTGCCTAAATGAAATTAACTTTGTTCTTTAGCTTTTATGCTCAAACATGGTGTGTTTTAACACTTCAAGCGAAAGGTGGTTTCACTGCAGTCCTGCAGTCCCTATAGCTGCTTCAAGATGTAGGAGGCAAATGTTTTCAAAATTACCTGTTTTACAAGGTCATAAGATGCCCATAACACAAATACTACATGAACAGTGGGGGGGAAATCTGCTTTAAAGCACGTTTTCTGTTAATTAATTATTGGGGTGGGGGGGGGAGAGAGACCTACATGAAAGTTGTTCTCACAAAGTCTATTAAAACTAAATTTCTCTTACTATGTCATTATTGCTTTGTGTCTTCAGGGCCTTTCTCTGTAAATGAAACTGGATTATAAAAACAAATCTAGAAGTCGAGAAGTATCCATGTTACATAGCAAGATCCAGTGACTTACTGATTTATACCAATGAGTATAAAGATTGGGGGGAGAGACAGAACACTTTAAAACATATGCTGCAAGAAGAAATAACACGGCATGTACTCCAGTTAATTTGTATTTGTGAATAGTATTGTGCCAGTGAACATTCCTATCCATCAAGGGTTTTAGATACTGTTAGCTCTAGAGGAGCATGCAAAGTTTGGATTGTTGCTCAGTTTTCTTATCTGTGTGGTATGTATCGTAAGCATATATAAAATAGTGTTGTCTGTTGGACATGAGTTGTTCAGGTGAGCTGTTATATCTCAGTAGTCCAAGATTTCTTTGCCTTGCTCTCTGTTTCTTCCAAAACACATCTGTTGCAGATACAGTGGGAGATTTTATTTATCTCCCGAGACTATTTGCAGACTTGCTGAACGAGCCTGTTACTTTAAATGGTTTGACCCTTTGACTAATGAGTCAAGATTTTTCCGGTGCTTAAATACTAATCCAAAATGAAAAATCAATTGGCTGCTGGAGCTGTGAACTGTTGGTTCCCAGTATTTAATTTCACTTTACTGTACCTATGAGACTATGGTTGCTGAAGCTGTCTGGAATGTGAGTCACCTCAGTCTTCTGCTAGGGGTTCAGATATGACTGCTAAAAACGTTTTCCAGTGTGTTTTGTGCTTTTATGTATGTAGTTCTGTGCATCATTTTTATTTCTTTTTAAGGGATTTCAGGGAAAACAATGTAACAAAGCGTACTTTTTAACACCAGAAATTATATTGATTTACCTGTAGTATATTTTCTGTATTTTTCTACTGAATGAGTAATTTTTAGATGAACGTAGGTTTGGGGGTTTCTTTTTACCCATCTTGCCCGTGCGATGATGAAGAATTTAAAGGTGTGTCTCTGTTAGTTACAGGATGAAGAACGCAGGAGGCAGCAGCAGTTGGAAGAAATGCGCAAGCGGGAAGCAGAAGACAGGGCCAGGCAGGAAGAAGAGCGTCGACAGCAAGAGGAGGAGCGGACCAGGAGAGAGGCTGAAGAAAAGGTTGTGGTCTTCTGAGTCCTGCAGGAGTTCTTAGAGGCCTTTCCTCTTTAGCCTGGCCAGTAACAGCTCAGTGTCGGGTCAGCGGGGGTTAAACATACTAGCCCTACTGATAAGGGTCATGGCCCAAGGTTTCAGTTTATCCAATATGAAACAAAAAGCAATTAAAGTAATTAAACAAATAGCCCACTTGTGGTGGCTGGAGTATTGCAGGAATAGTACTGCAGGCTAAAGGCTTTTAGCAGTGGTAAAGGCTTGCCTTTAGGACCTTTTCTGAAAGTGATGGCAGAAATCAGTCACCTCATGGTTTCTTTCAGCCTCCAATATGGCTTGCCTGCCTTCATCATCACGGCTGGGTTACTGGTGTTGGCTTTTGCTGTGTCTCACAGGCAGCACTTAAATGCTCTTGCATCTCTTGATAGAGAAATGTGAAATACAGTGAAGTGGAGATAAGTACTTTGTATTTTCTTCTATGTTTGGTCTATGAGAGGAAAAGGAATTGGTTTCTAAAAAGGAAGTAAATGCAATCAAAGAGATTCTAAAAATTCAGAATATTATAGGTGAATTTGAGAAGTTTTAGAACTGGAGGACAAAACTCTTAAGTGTGTTTGTTAAGACCTTTTTCTTCTCAGAGAATGAACAGTTAACTTTTGTTCAGATTGAAGAGTTGCCTGTTACTAACACTCACTTCAGGATGAAGAAAGAGGGCTAGCTTTGTATCAAGATAAATTTCATCTTGGAAAATTGAGTAAATAGATTTATTTAAAAAAAACAACCCTTTAGATATATTTGCTTTGTTAATTTATTAGATTGTTTTCAAGCCTTGTTAGCCTGTTTTCCATAAGTGGTATGGGTTGATGAGTAGAAGGAAGCTAAGCTGAGGGTGGTGATAGGTGAGAAGCGAGAGTTGTGTCTGGACTGACAAAAGTATTTAAAAACATACTCTAGGAAGTTTAAAAGCAAACAAACAAAAGCAACCAAAAAAACCAACCAAGGCTTTCGTAATTTCTCACAATGATGCAGACAAATGACATTTGGATCACACACTTGAAAGGGTTTTCACTGATAGATCTTGACTGAGACACTTGTGCATCTGCCAACCCAGAACCCAGTGCCATCTCACCAGTACAGTGGTCTTAGAGAGTAGTTGAAGGAGATGAGTTTCATGTCTTTGCTCTTGATGATCAAGATCAGATTTATCTATTTGTTTTCTTAGGATAACTGACTCATGGTGTTGAGCAGATAAGGCGTATTTTTTAAACACATGGATTAAAAACAGAAAGGATGGCTGTTCAAAATGTCATATATTCTCCACAGAAGTTACACTACGTTAAGACAAAAGGGGTTTTGTAACATAAAGTTTCCAAATACATCTTTTCATTATCAAACAACCTATTGAATAGACCCTTGTATTAATTTACAATGTGGCTTAGACAAGAGCTGAACAGATTAAATGCTATGTAGTTTAAAAACAGTAAAAATATTTTTTGAACTGGAAAAATACATAGAAGATATTTCATGACATTTTAAATGGTTCTTATGGCCTCATATAAATATCATTAGCATAGGGGGGTTTTATTTGTTTTTTAGAACTGTTTTTTAAAAACAGTTACTTGATGTCCATTTTTGAAAAGTTCTTTGTAATTTTGATTTCTGTGTGAAAGTAGTTTTCCTGGTATTTATACTAGAAGCTTTGTTAGGAGTCAGCTATTTCAAGGTTCTATTGATTAATTTACATTGTATAAGCATGCAGCAAAATTACAAGGTTCCTTTTTTTAAGATGGTAGTTATTTTCCTATCCCACAGATTCTTTACAGCTTTAGTAAATCTACTGCTTATTAAGTGTAGTTACATTTTCAGTAATAAATGCTGGAATCACCCTTAGTTACCAGAGCCAGTGGTAAATCTGGAAATAACAGCAACGCTGTGTTACAGGACGACTGCCATTTTTTTCCTTAGTAGTAAATATTCTTTGTACGAGTCCATACAGATGCCCTGCTTATTTGCCAGAAAAGGAGACAAAAAATGGCGTTCGTAGCTCAGTGGTGGAAAACTGAAATCTCTCTTGGATGGAAATGCCTGTCTTTCTGACCACTGTGTTTCCTCCGGGCTTACAGAGGCGACAGGAAGAGGAGTATTACAGTCGCTTGGAGGCTGAAAGGCGCAGGCAGCACGATGAAGCAGAACGGAGATTACTGGACCCTGACGAGCCTGGTCTGTACAGACCTCCGCTTCCACGGGAATATGAACTCCCATCCCCAACCCCTTCATCTAACGCTCCTCCTCCCCCACCTCAGCGAAACACCTCTTACCTCAAAACACAGGTCCTCTCCCCTGACACGATTTATACTGCCAAGTTTGTTGCATACAATGATGATGATGAGGAGGAGGAGGATTCCAATCTAGCAGGTCAGGATAAGTACTCCAGCACAAGAAAATCTTATGGTGACTTGCCTCCTACCACCCTTAAGCCACAGCAGCCCTCCCGCCAGCCTCGCCCAGTTTCAGATGGCCTCTTTCTTTCCAACTCATTCCAGTCATCTCCAGTCAATGCCAACAGTACTGCTGCCAAAAAAAGCCAGCCCCCGCCCCCACCAAACAAACCGGGTTTCATCCATGCCGGCAGCTCTAAAGGTAGACACCGTGAAATCAGTCGCCTCTCCAGAACTATCCTCGTGTTTTCAACTCTGGTGCTCTAGATCGAATCACTTACTCTGTGATTTACTTTTTTCCCCGCTTAATCACTATTTTCACTATGGTGATCTAACTCAAATTCTGATATTAATATGAATCCTCCAAGTTTTAATTGTTCCAATTTCTCAAATTTTCTTGTTCCTTATCCAAACTCTTCAAAATCAAAAAATTTCCATCTTTCACGCGATGAATCAGAAATGATTTTAACTGTTACTCAATCAATTCAAAGTACTGTTGGTTTTGGCTTTCACTTTGTATCTTTCAGTGATTTGTTTTGTACGACTGACCACTGGTTACTCAGGGCATCTGGAAGTGCACCTTTCTTGAACATAGGAAACCTTTTCTAATGGGATCATGGACAGAGCTTATCTTCTGCTTTCATTATTGGTACCAGGGTTCTCTCTTTTAATAGTGTGTGCAAATGGCTTTAAAAATTACCTTTGTAGATGTAGTTCTTAAATATCCAAGCACCAAGAGACATATAGGACATGTAGATAACTTCATGTATTAGGCACCATTCCTTTACTTCTGGATTATATGGTGCACTTTTCTTGCAGAGACAAAAATCCAAATTTCATCTTAGTGCTTTTTGCCTTATTCCTTCCCTTCTACCCCCCTGCATTTCTTTGTCTCCTCATCTTGTTTCTTTTATAGCTCCAAGTGGGAAGGAGCTTAATTTCAAGTAGAGCTCTAGCTCCGAGTAACTTCAGCACCATATTTTATCTGCAGAGTGCTAGATAAGCTGTACTCATGAATTCAAAGCTAATTCAGTCCGAAGTTCTGTGCTAAACTGTTTTTAAAACTGCTGCCTCATAGGAGGAATCTTACATACTCTACTCTTTGAGTATGTGTCTGTCTAGATCTTACTATAGTAAATTTGCAGTTTATTAATATAAGGTTTTGTCTTTAACTAGCAGCATCTGCCAGTGTTTCCCCTACATTTGTCATCTTCTTTTGTATTCTTATGAAGGGAATGGTGGCCGTGACATCCTCCTAGTTAGTTCTTTTTATTTGTGCTGGAAGTCAACAAATGCCTGACAATCAACTCCAGCTGATCAGATCATCCTTCTAAAATGCAAAGGGCAGCAAGTCGCCTGAGATGGCAAGGGAAAATGTTTACATTGGCTTCTAGCCAAACAGCTAACTTGTTGACTGGATTCAAATGCAAAAGCCTACAATGTCCCATATCACCTTTTAGGCCACCTAACTAATTATGAAAATCACTTTATTTAATCAGAAATGTGGTGTGCCCCAGTCATGGGGAGCGTATGAAGCACAGAGTAGGTTACGTGTATCAGAAGCACTTCTAATCCAGCTGCAGCAGTGCATGAATCTGTTTAGGATATGCATGAGGCCATAAAGGGACATGACACTGAACTTTCTGTCTGCATCCTTTTCAAGGCATTGCTTTCCAACAAGGCATCCCTTCCTTTGCAAGTCAGCCTCTGCTGCAGTTGGACTGCTTCCAGTGCCAGAGAGCAGCTCTGCAGAGCTTTGCGTGGTTCTAATATTGCTGAAGGGACAGGAGTTTGGCTCAGTTATAGTTACCTTCCAGCTGATACAGTTGGTGTATAAGTTTCACTGGTTGGGCTCAGTACAGCACCCAAGCTGCATAAAAAGCATCCACACTGATAGTCATTTAAAGGAAAAAAAAAAGCAAAACTGTTTATTTATGCTGGTGTTGCCTATGAGATCTCATGCTGTAGTAGACCCCACAGATCCTGCAAGACCATCTATTGTTCTGCATCTCTGTTGTAGGTTCCCAATCTTAAAGGAATGATTCAGCTTTTCAGTGTGTTGTCATTAGACTGGAATGTGAGCAGACACGCAGCACCTCCTGTGTGCTACCATTACCATCCAGCTACTTCTAATTCCATTAAGCCTACCTGCCACGCATGTGAGCACGCTGATAAGCCCACAGCCAGTGAACCCAAATCACAGTTTTGTATCAGAAGGACTCTAGCTTAAATCACACAGAATTAATGAGTTAAAATAAGATAAAAGGACAGGAAATGTGTGGAAGAGATTCTCTTTAAACGCTATGACTATCTATGTTGTCAGCTTGCTTTTAGGAATATTCTGAAATGGCAGGCTTCTGACAGCTTTTGTATTATATGTCTGTACTGAAATTTTTCCTTCTTTCAAAGGATTTTCTTTTTCTTGAAATTCTTAGTTGAAACTGACTGTAATAGAGTGTAAAATGTGCCTTCCATCGCAACACATAGGCTTCCAAAGGCGCTTGCTTCCCTTCCTTCTTTGGCACTTTGAAGACTGTACATGTAATGAACTAAGTGACTGCAGAACCATCAGCCAGTGGTTGTCACCACCACTCTTCCTGCCTCCCATCATCCACAACCCACAGTGCCATTGCATACGTAATTGCATTTCCCAACCCTGCTTTCTGTTAATTTAATGGAAAAATGAATCTTGGGAAAGTAAAATGTTCAGTGATATTTTTTGTGTATGCATGTTTGTTTTTCCTGGGAAGCAATCGGAAGGACAATCTACAAAGATTTGGTTAGGGTTTTGGTAACAGTTAAGGAATACTGTAGTATGATGCTTCACCTTTAATAACCTAATACATAAACCACACGACTAATTCTGAATACTCTTATTTCATAATTTTTAAAATAGCCATGAGAACAGGTTAACTTCACCTGGTTGCTCAAGCTTCTGTGAAGACTGCCTGCGTAACGTACAAAGCCGTTTGCACAAACGGGCGCAGAGTTCACTGTGCAGTTCCCCACCTCCATCTCGCTGCCTGTTGCGTTGCTGTCCTTACCGCCCTCTTCTCTTCTCAGCATTCACTCCAGTAAACCACGCTTCTGCAAGTTTTGCTCTCGTACCTTCTTCCACTGGGTCTCTTAAGACCCATTGGGTCTGTAACCAAGGAAAAAAAGCCAACACCCAAACCAAAACTACTGTCCTAAAGCAGGTGGAAGAGT
>JAOXNG010000004.1:5321067-5335871 GCA_028566535.1 Scolopax minor
TAGAGAAGAGAAGACTGAGAGGGGATCTCATCAATATCTATAAATATCTCCAGGGTGGGTGTCAAGAGGATGGGCTCAGGCTCTTCTCAGTGGTGCTCAGCAACAGGACAAGAGGCAATGGATGCAAACTGGAACACAGGAGATTCCATCTGAACATTAGGAAAACCTTCTTTGAGCACTGGATCAGGCTTCCCAGAGAGGTTCTGTGCAGCCTGCAGCAATCCAGGTGACTCTGCTTTAGCAGGGGTGTTGGACTAGATGATCTCTAGAGGATCCTTCCAACCCCTACCTTTCTGTGATTAAGAAAAAAGGTTGGGTTGTTGCAACTCTTTTTATTTCTGTTTCAAGGGAAAATCAGAGAGGAAATGGAATCACCTGCAGTCCTAATTAGCATTTAAATAGTTTCCATTTGGGAGTGAATTTTGTGATCTTATTTAGGTTAAAGATGTGAAGAAAGTGTTTGTTTCTATGTGTGCAGCTGCTGCTGAGTCAAGTTTCTCCTGAAAGGATGCAAGAATTAATGATTTTGTCAGAGTTGTTGGATACAAGAGAGTTTTCTAATTCTTCATATCGAGGAAATATTTTGGTCTCGTTCACATTCAGACCAGGGCATCCATGTGTTTTCCCTGTGCTTTAATTTTCTTGCTTAAAAAAAAAAAAAAAGAGACCCATGAATGCAGGCTGGAATTCTTTCCAGGTTTCTGTGTCAGTGTGTACTTCCCTGCAGCTCAGTTATAGCAAAAGGGACGACATCTCAGTGAGGAGCCTTCATGAAGAAGACAAGATTATCTGCAAAGAGGCAACAGTATATGGGCTCCAGGTAACACATCTTTTTTTAACTTCCAGTGCTCTTGTGGGAGCTACGCATTTCTTTTTGAAACCTGCTTTTTTATTTCTTCTACCTTGGTTTTAGTGTAGTAAAGCTGCTTTTGCTAGAGACTACCCCTGGATGTGGGTGTCTGTGACCCCTACAGGAGAGAAAGTTATTCACCACTCTTAAGATGATCCTGTGTTCAGGGGAATTAAATCTCAGCCACACAGAACTGTCAGGTTTAAGTTGAGTGAAAAGAAGGATTAATCAAGAGGATAATTCTGTTCTGTCTGCCTGAACTTTTGTTTCAATCTCATGACACAGTGCCTGAACTCATGCCAGAAAATCAGCAAAATATCCACCTCTTTCCTCTCCTGCCTGGTAGAGAAATAACTGATGTGTATGGGAGACAGGGAGGTTGTGTTTTTGTAGCTTTGGTTGTGTGTGAACAACTTAGAAGAAAAATAAGGCAGGGAGTCTCATGGAAAGGAGATCTACTGTTTGGCTATTTACTCATTTTCTACTCCTAGTTTATTGTCATTTTTGGCACATTTTCAGCTGGTTCCATGCTCACAGGTGAAGGAAATTGTTTCACATATATGGTTCAGTAACTCACTCCAATCTTGTCCAGGACACATCAGGAATTACTCCTGCCTGCACCACAGTAGGTCTAACTCAGAGAAGATGAACATGTCTATGGGTGTTGACGGTGGTGTTTCATGCTAATGCAGCAATATGTGTTACCAAGCCAACCCAGCACCCAAGCAGCATAAACATTGCCTTTATCTTGGGGAAAAGAAGATTTTTGACCACCCTGTTTCCACTGCTTATATTTTCTGAGACAGGAAGAACAAGCCCTAGTACTATCCATTTGCTGTGTTCAGTGAGAATATTTATAAATATGCTGACTAGCTTCCTCCGGTAGTATGTTTGTGAGATATATGTGTTTACCTGAGGAACTGGTGTTGGAGTTCTCTTCACACTGGCTACTTGACAACCATCAGATGGCATAAATTCTTACTTTGCTGCCACATTGTATTGTACTCAAGCTGGCAATCCAGAGGGACAAGACTGTAATTCCTTACAGGCCCTTACTTGAACAGGTTTGTAGTAACACACTGCCATTTTTCATAACTACAATATTGCTTCATTTATCCTAACAGTTCTCTGATTTTATATAACATCTTCTTATTATATATAAAGTACTGGACAATATTTAACACTGTGCTGTTTCTCATAAATCAAGATGAACTCTGTGGAGGCTCACTGGTATTTTTTTATAGCAGCCTTGCAAAGCTGGCATGTTCTACAATAGGATGGAAATAATTTTGGCCAAGACATTAGTAGCTAGGGCTAAGTTTACTGTGGCCATAACCAAATTCCCAGTACTTGCCCAGCGTTGGTCCTTATATGAAGAAGTTGGACAAAAATGTCTGCTGGGCATATGGCTTGGGAAGCCATGTTATCTTGCCTCTATTTCTAGATCTGTTGTATTCTGTTTCTTCCTAAGGAACATTTCTAGAAAAATACTCTAATTTTCCTGTAGGTCTCTTTAGCTTAAGCTTGGTGCACAATAGCAGCCAGAACAGCGAGGTCCCAAGCACAATTGTTAGACTGTGCCTAATAATCTGAAATTACTGGCTAATCAACATCTAATGAAATATAGCTAGAAGATAAAAAAATCATCGTTTTGCTAATGTTAATTCAATAATTACATGTCTTCTTTATTGCAACTGGCCTGTATTGCTTACACTGCCTCCCAAATATGTTATAACTCCTGTTTCATGAATAAAATAGAAGTGAAATGAAGGTTTCTGACCTGGGCAGCTAACCAGACACGAACCAGCAATATAGCTGCACTTGCATAGCACTTAACTCAGACTCTCAAGCCAACCTTTTCTGATGATGATGATGTTTGCTCAAGCACAGTGAGGACGCTATTAATACAGATACCAGTAAAACAGAACAGGCTTTTGCTCAGCCACAAAGGCAGAGTAACCCTGAATATACCTAATGTTTTTGAGGCTATGCTATGCATCGCTTCTCTTGGTTGTTTGTAAAATACATCCCTCTCCCACAGTTCTTGTTCCAGACTCTGCTGGGGGTATGAAGTCTCATTCCTTCCCAGTGTGTCAGTATTCATGGTATTATGACTTTATATGCCATATATATGACATTATATGTCATAATGACATTATGACAATTATATGACATTATTTATAATATTTTATCTCCTACTGCAGTTCATATTCTATTTGAAATTTTCCACAATCACTTTTATTTTTCTCTCTCAGACCTATTCTATAAAGGTGCTGGAAGGATAATGAAAAGGATGCAGTTGCACAGAAATTTCATAATAATTCGTTCTCAAAACATCTATTTTACAGTAGTAAAATTCAAAACAAAAAAAGCTAATTTTTGGACTCTGTAGATGGATTAAGTATCTTATTCAGCACTTTTTAAAGTAGTATGAGTTTCAGAATAAATCTAGCTGCCTACAAAGGCTCCAACATACGTATAAGGTGTATTACAGGCTGACCTACCCAGTTTTATACAACTCCTGGAGTCCTGAAAGTTTTGCTTCCCAGTTTGTTTCCCCACCTTGCATAAGGTCTACATTCGCATCATTCAAGCAGGACTGAAAGTAAAATTAAATGAAACAACTATATAGGCTTTATTGTTTCAGAGAATACAATTAATGCTTAACAGTCTCTGTGGCAGAAATTAGTAACTCAATTCCCATTCAAGACTTTTATTTAGTTAAGAGCATTAGAAAGCTCTGTGCTTGTAATCTGGAATTATGCTGACAAGTTTATTGGCCTGATTCTCTGTTCAGCTCAGTCATAATCCTTTATAGATATTTCAGTTTACACCACATGAAAAAAGAATAACACCAGATCCATTTTTTAATAAACCAAAGGTCCAAATTTATTTTGGA
Source organism: Scolopax minor (assembly GCA_028566535.1). NCBI lineage: Eukaryota > Metazoa > Chordata > Aves > Charadriiformes > Scolopacidae > Scolopax > Scolopax minor. The sequence goes on from JAOXNG010000004.1 coordinate 5,324,817, forward strand.
ATTAATACAAAGAGTTGTGTTAAAACAGAAGCACCCTCTGTTGTGGTAGAAAATAAAACTGAAACATATTTATTTGCTGAATAAGGGTCCCTGGCTTAATATTTTGTGTGCAAGTAGAGATGTGAACTTTTCCTGCTACTAGTGAAACAACATTTATATAAGAGGATAACATTTAGATGCAAAGGAGATCAGCAGCACATTCACCCAGGAGCTAAGCAATAAAAAAACCAAATAACATACCAAAGTATTTTCAGACAATATTTTGGTTTACATTCTACTGCTTTAAAAATTTGAATTTCTACAATCAGCAATAACACAGTTGTTATATTTCACAATATCAAAGCAGTGTTTAGGCCTATGCCTGTGAGATTTACAGTCAAGTAAAGCCAGACTCATCTCAGAATGTTGGTAGAAGCAACTGCCTACGTAAATTCAAGTGCAGGTTAAGTAACTGTCATCTATCAGTGCTGTAAATAGTGCTTCTGGCATGCATTCTGTGAGAGTGGCACAGAAGTAAAAGGGAGACAAAATGTCTCTTATTTGGAAGGATAAACTTACAAACTGTATAGCAAATGAGCCAAATAGTCTACCCTATAGAAGATTATTTACGTTTATACAACATTCTTACTGGAAAAGGAATAATTCTATGGAGATATTATGTATGGCTTGGTATACAAGGTTTTGGATTAGTATTTGTTTAAGAATATATTTAAGAATATATATTTGGTTTGAAGCCAATTGCTTAAAGAACTTTTTTCCATGTCAGACAGTCAGAAGTAACATAAGCCAGTGGTGTGAATAGCCAGGAATTTGGTGTCTCTGTGGTACTGAGCCTATTAAGCCATTATTAAGCATCAATAGCATGTCAGAAGCAAACAAACAAACAATTTTCAAACGGTTTAAGAACTCACATTTTTGACCATACTAGCCAGGTCATAGAGCTTTTTGGTCTGCTCTAAGTAGGGGATAGAAGGAGGTCATGGCTGCTTAGAGTATACTCTGTATCCTTGGGCTCAGTATGCCTCAATTTTCCAAACGAGAAATAGGGTAAGTAAGAAGCACTACCTTTACATTTTAAATTGTTTATCGCAGTTTGATTTTGTCTATATGCCTCTCTCTATGCCCACTGCAACAGACCAGCTTTGTAGTTCTGCCACAGAAATTATAAAAATAGTAATAAATATAAAATATTTATAAAATATAAAAATAGTAATAAAGGACAACTTTGCAACTTTGAACTCAAGCACATAATGACGAAGAATTTTAGCAGTTTGGGTTTTTCCTCTGATTAATCTGGGAGTTTCCACCAACACTGAATCAGTGAGTCCTCCACTATGCTTTATTTTATTTATTTATTGTATATGTTTATGCTGATTCAGTCTTCAAACACTGCATTTTCATCTGTTGATTCATGCACTAAAACACTTCCACAGATTCAATTTTCTTCCTTATCTCAACAAGAAGTATGGTTCCATTTTTTTAATTTTAGTCAGGACAAGAAAAGAAGAATAATCTGACTTTCTTGTTGATTTTGAAGCAGTAACATTCAAATCCATAAAGCTGCTCCTCAGTGAGAGCTCCAGAGACTTCTGAGTTTAATTTTCTTATAAAATTACTCAGTCATTAGGTTATATTCATGCACAAACAACTACAGGAACAGGGCCATATTATATATTAACTATTAATGTTAGACAAAAAGACTGTAAGTATATCTTTCTGCTTCTCTTTCTCTCAACTTTTTTCCTCACTGTATCAAAAACTTCTTCTCCAAGGCAGACTTCTCCATTTTAAAGAGTAACTGCTGTTTTAGCTAGAGGTAAAATACCTGCTTCTCTGAACGTGTTTTTGTGAAACAGAGTGAAGGTAACAAGTGCATTGTGAGAAACCCAGGAAACAATTTTTATATGACACTGACAAAATTCAAATCCATAATTTTTCCATCACATGGAATTTTAGGCAAAATCAGCTTATTCTCATTAACACAGGAAAGAACGCCTCCTGGCTAGAGCACATCTAAATAATCGAATCTCAGAACTATAAAAAAGCTGCAAAATCTATGTTCTGCTTATTCAGACTGTAAGTAACACCTCCGAAGTATCCTGATCACTCTGTTTCAGATGTAGTAGAGGAAAGGATAGGTTTTACTAGGAATTCTCTCTTTCCTCACTGTTCTCTGTGACTAATTATTCTCATATGTAGAACTAATGAATTATTTGCTTGGAATTTAATCCTTGTCTTAAGAGCCTCTGCAAACTGGCATAATTTTACAAGTTAATTTACCAGTTCCTCACTATTAGCCAGACTGTTCTTACAAACATGTTTCAGTTCAGAAGTGTTTGTATTCTGCCTGTTCTGGCTGTTTATCTTTTGTGTAATTTGCAACATATTCCTGTTACTATATTCTACTTGGGTGTCTGAGCTTCTTCTGAGGCAGACGGTAAACAAGATGAAGTCATGAAGAGTTATTAGTTTTGTTTTAATGCCTTTGTGTGAATATAGGTGCAGCTAAATATGTGAACAATGAGATACTGAAGGAATGTTTGACAGTGTGTTTGGAAGTATATCACAAAGTATAAGTAAAAGGCGCACACCAAACCACCAGGCATGGCACAGAAATAATTCCCTCTCAGATTTCATTACAGAAGGAATGTCTAATGCATGTAGTACAGAAGCTAAATGTCCATCAGACACGGACAAGCTCAGTCTGTGGCAGAGCTATTAATCTGTCATCATTTTTTAAAAAATTCAGCTACCATATTCTATTCCCTTACTTTCTTTATCAGTGAATTTCAAAGGATGATTACTTGCTGGACAAATAATTGTTTCCATTGATATCATCTGTATATATATATATATATATATATATATAAAAAGCCAAATTTACAAAAGCATTAGCTTACTTCCTCTCTCTGAAATAGCATAAGATAAAGCAAAAGAATCTTTCCATAGCAAAAATTGCAGTAGGAACTCAAGTTTGAATCATTCAGCCAAACAAATTTCTCATAGTGCTAGAATAGATGAGTCACTGGATTCAGTAAATTCAGCCTTACAACGGACTCTTCTCAGTATTGGCTGGTGACAGGACAAGGGGCAATGGACACAAGCTGGAAACACAGGAGATTCCATCTCAACATCAGGGAAAACCTCTTTACTTTGAGGGTGGCAGAGCCCTGGAAGAGGCTGCCACAGAGAGGTTGTGGAATCTCCTTCTCTGGAGACATTCAAAACCCACCTGGGTGCTTTCCTGCCCAGCCTGCTCTGGAAACTGAGAAATCTTCAGCGTCAGCTTTTCAGTCAAGATGAGATGCTTTTCTGAGAGACAATTTCTTTTTCAGTCATGTACTTGCTGACATAAGCAGCAAGAGGAATTTGGTGATACTCCTTTGACTGAATTAAAACGGGGAGGATGAGGGGCTTATGGTGGTTTTCTCTGTCCTTAAAATCTCTGGCAGCGAAAACTGAACTTGCTTTTATAAGAATTGCAACTTTTCTGTTATTCTCGTGTTTGAACTTCAGCTTTGATATGGACAATTAGTCAGATTGCATGTTTAAAGAAAATATTTCATCAAGGTATACATTTAGAATTTTACATTATAAAGTTTGTATTTTTTTCTTGCTGTCAAAGCAATTCTGTCTTGATGGTACAATTGACCTATATTTTCTGATCCATTCAAATAAAAAAATGCAATCAAATATGCCCAGAAAGTACAGAATTTTCATAAAACCCAGTTTTTCTTACTTATTCTTTCTTTCACTTGAAAAGTAAATTTACAGTGCAGGGTAATTCACTTCTTTTAGTGCCTGCATTAATATGGTCAATATGATCAAGGAATATTTTTTAATTTTAGACACAAAAAACATTTGTGTCTTTTACAAATATTTTACAAATAAATTAAAAAACCACAAAAAATATTGTGCATTTTTTCTCATCTCTTTCTATAAACATGCAGTATGAAGGCTGAAAAAAAGAGCCTATTAGTTTTATAGCTTCTTGAAAGTAAATTTGTGAGAAAAAACTTTAAAACCTAACTTAGTTGAAAAAACCCATATCTATCAAAGAATGATTTCCAAATTCTAATTTAGACACACTAGTGATGTGCAGAGTCTTTAACAAATTGTGGGAATTTCTATAGTCTTGAGCTCTTGACTGGTAAATTTGATTAAGTTTCAATTGTGTTACATAAAGCTATTGCTATTATAATTCTTCCATTATATTTTAATTAAAAAAAAAGGAGTCTGCAAGAATGTGCCTGAGAGGAAAGGCAGTTCACAGGATCTACACCTAACTGTCAGCTATCATGTGTGTAAATCTAAACTACACTGAGGATTAGACAATATGGCTCTTCAAGAGGAATGGGAGGATGCTGGAAAGTAGAAGGGTTGTACACGAATGTGGTAATCTGGGTTTTACTAATAGTTGTGGTCTTAAAAGTAGTGAAAAATAGTGCTGATTATGTATTACATAGCTTACCCTAGCCATGTTATTTGCTGGCTGTGTCCTTGATTTTTACCTTCTGTGCTAATTTTGTAAATGAATGTTGTACTGTATTTAGCTGGGACCTTCAGGAAGATCTTTCAAGTTCTCTAATCTATTTACTTTCCTACCACCTTATCTAAGGGAAACCTTAATTGCCATCGCTGTATGAATGACTTGACAAAGTCCACAGTCCACAGCTTGCTTTGGACTTAATTCTCACAGTATTCTACTCTGTAACCAAACTAGCTATTGATGTGTCTTGCAAAAGCAAAGCTACTGCAAATGCTATGTATCTTGGCTAGATTTTTAGGATAATGATTCCTTCCACTAATAACTGTATCTGGTATCTTAATTGGCACTAAAAGCTGTGCTTATTTGCTGTGTAATTGACTTGTTTGTTTTCCCTGCTGTCATCGATTAGGTTTGGAGAGGGGAAAATGACAAGTCTTTGAATTAATTTGTGTCTCCCCTACAACTGAAAAGTCACGGTTTTAGGAACTACACTCACTATCTGCATATTTCCTCAAAATAGAGAACAAAAGTAGAGATAACTGGAAATATCATAATAAGGTTAAACATGGTGTGACAGTTTTTCTCTACATGGTTCAAATTAGGCAGCTACGTACCTAAGTGACATCATCAAAAAGCAAAGAACATGGTCGGCCTTTTTCTTAAAATGTTTTCAAAATTTGCCTTGTACTAATGAAAACACTTTTTGCATTTGATCCAAGTTTTTGGAGACTATTAATTTCTAGCAGATTGGTTTTGTATTCAGGGCTTAAAGATAATCAGTAGGAACAACAGCATCGTAAAGTGGCTTATTTTTTAGTTATTTTTATGAACAATGTTTTTATAATGGAGTACTGTCTCTGCTTCTAATAAATAACACTGGTTTCCCATCCCATGCCTGTAACACATGAGAGAGCATCACTGTCAAGGGCTGCTGGTCAACAGAGCAGAGTAGTTTGCGAATGAAGAGCATTTGTCTGAATGACATATTTCTGAATGAGAATTGCTTTGTTTTGCAGAGAGTTTGGCCGCTGGAAAGTGAACAATCTCGCCGTGGAACGAAGAAATTTCCTTGGCTCCCCACTGCCGCTTGCCCCTGAATTCTTCCGAAACATAAGGCTCCTCGGACGCCGCCCAACCCTTCAACAGATCACAGAAAACCTTATCAAGAAATATGGGACACATTTCCTACTGTCAGCTACTTTGGGAGGTAGGGTTAATGCTTGAAATTATTGTGTGTGAGTTTGGCATGACCGAAATAAAGGTATTGCTCACAGCTGATTCCTCTGTAAAACTGTGGTGGTCCCTTCAAAGAGGAGCTGGGCTGAGCAACTCTCCCTGGGCTGGGCTTTAAAGCATGGCAACAGGTTTTTTTACAAGCCTCATGGCTCTTTCTTCCACTGATGTTAAACTTTGCTTTGTTAATTCCATGCAAACAATTTAGTGAGAAAAAGATAAGAAACCTGGTTGCTAAGAATGAGGTATTTTTCCTGAGTTCCTGAAGTGTGCGCTCCTGGTCTTTTGAAGATGTTTCTCTGCACTAAGAGAGTGACATTTTTTTCTATAGGTGGCCCTTATAACTATTTACATAACATATTACACAAGTATCTGGGCCCATTACAGTACTGCAGAGATGAAGCAAGAAAACTAGTAACAATTATTTCCAAAAAAGTCTTGTCAGCAAGGAGACTTTTAAACTACTTTGACTGCTGGGAAGCCCCTATATTGTCACTCTACCCTTTTTAACACTAGTCTCCAGTTAAACAGAGGGACTAAAAATTTCAAAATGAGATGATAAGTCTTTGCTGTGTAATTCCTATTAACTTAATGGAATCTGCATCTCTAAGTCCCTGCAGACTAATTTGGAAAGGGTAACCTGATTTATAATTGGGATCCAGTCACCAAACAGATTGAAGAAATCTAGTGAAGAGACCTAATGTTCAAGAGAGAGCTTAAATTGTTCCGAATGAAAGATAATTAGTGACTGCAATTACCCATCTAGGCATTGCAAAGTGAACTGACATTTAAGAAACGTAGTTTTATCCCTTGGTGGGTAATTATATTAAAGATAATTCTGGTGATTGAGTATCCTTCCAGCAAGACAGACTTGTCAAAATCCTTTATTCACCTGAGGAATGGTTCTCTTTAATACATTTCATAACAGAATTCTAACCATATATTACAGAAATGACAGCCTTCCTATTCTCTTCTGGCTGATATCTGAGATCTATAACAAGTGAAATGGCTCACAGTAGCTCCATTTTGGAAAAGACCATTCTAGAAACAAGGTGAACTTCTGTTTTACTGTAGTTGTTTAAAATAATAAAGAACAAATTCCTATCATTATTTTGGGAACCAGTACTTCCACAGCAAATCTATCACCATTAGAATTTTAAAAACAAATTACATATGTTGACCAGCAATTTTGAATAAAATTCTAGGGTTTTTTGATTACTTAGTATATTTTTTCCATACAAAAAAATATACTTTTTATGAATCATCATATGTTTTCTTGTGTAAATAGCACATCTGAACAGTAAACTTCACTGCAGAAGAGAAAGAATATGTTTCTTAAATTATAAAGCATAGTAATAAAAGATTTGGCTGCAGCATATATCCCAGTGCAAGAGTTATTCAGTGATAAAGTTACTTTTTTAGGATTATTAGCTGTTTGCTAATTATTAACTATAACTTTCAGTGCTGACAGCCATATGATGAAATTAAATTTCAAGTTGAAATTGGACCTAAGAACTTGGGGAAAACAAGTATAGCTCTCTTTAAAAGTACAAAACACCTTGTATCACACTGATCACAAAAGATCTACAGACTTGACACCTTCTAGGAAGTATGGACCTAAGTAAAAATCTAAAACTGAATGTTCTTTTGAAGACATTTGAAAACTGTAGTTTAAACATTCAATGTTCTCCACAAAGCTTCAGGATTTTGCAAGGAAACTGGGGCAGGGTGCTTTTTTGTCATCCCTTTTCAGACCATCTCAGAAAGGCCTTATAATGAAGTAACTGCCATATACTTACAAAAATTTTCCACTCATAGAGAGAAAGTGTTGACTTCTGGTCTCTGCCAATGCTTAATGAAGTCAATGAGAGCTTTGGTATTAACTTTGATGGGTTTTGATTTAGGTCCCTAGCCTCAATTTTTAGACATGATTTCAGGCACACCTGCTGCCTTCCTTTATCATCGTATGGGTGTTAAGTACTCTGAAAAAATAGTTCAATTAAAATAATTGCAGGGAATTAGTAATTTCTAAGAATGCTTTAATGAGGTAGCTAATAATCCTATACTTCCCTGTATGTGTTAGTTTACATTTTTGGGCTAGATTGAATGGGGATTCCTAGAGATGGTTGTCAACACTTTATTAACAGGTGATTAGAATTTTTTTTTCTTTCAGTAATGTACTTGTACTTTCCCTTTAATTACAAATTGTTTTATTCTGAAAGCTTTGTCACAAATGTAGCTCCCTAAAAGCAGAAGACCAAACTGAGTGTGTGTAGTATTTTATTTAATGAGCAGTTATCTGTACTAATGGACATAAAGGAAAGCTTGGCAAACGAGTGATCCTGTGGTAAGATTTGTGTGCCTTTGTGATCATCTGGCTTTCGTGAATATCCCTTTTTGACCATAAAGGGAACCCTTGTACATGGTTGTTTTTGATATGTTCCCAAGTCTTTATGCACAAACACATAAATACAATCCTCAAGGACATTTTGAAGTGACAAATTAGGGAAGCTCTATTTAAGATAATGTGAAAAAATGACATTTCTCACTGCTTATATTTCTTATGGAAGTGTTACCTTCTTGCGACATTAGCCAAATACACATACTGGGCAGCTCCAAGCTGCCTGATAGGACTGTATGTAATCCAGTGTGGCAGAGCAAGCACTGGATTGAGCAGTGGGCTCACAGGTGAGTTTATATTCCCGTGCGCAGGAGTAATAACTTCTGCTCCTGCATTGATTGTCTGCAGTGTCAAACCTGCAGAGAAAGGAGATCTGGAGCTGCTCATTTTGTTAAAATCTAATGCAGGAAAAACAGGGATGTTGTGTTGAGCTGGGCTGCCACTAGGAAGTGAAGAAGTCCTCTTCACTTCTCTACTCCTTTAGAACAACAGATACCCTCTTTGCATTAGTAAAATTGCAGCTCAGTGAACACTGACTGGAACAGCTTCAGGGGAAGGACAAGAAAGGGTTCACAGAAGGGAACTCCAGCCTTAAAGATAAGACTCTACTGGACAAGTCCCTGAGTATTACAATTAATTAGAGTTGCTTTGAGCAGGGGATTGGACTGGGTGACTGCCAGAAGTCCCTTCCAGACTAATTTACTTTCTGACTCCATGAAATATTTTCCTAAATTCTTTATCAGCTTTCAACTAGCAATCCCAAAAAGTACTTTCTCCTTTGAATGAGAGACAATACACAGTATTACCTCTTTGCCTTTTGTTCTGCATTTATACTCTCTCTGATTCTATGATTTACGCTAACCTTTGTTTTGTAGAACTCTTCCTTCAAGGTAAGATACAAACTATTGGCAAATAAAGGAGGAAAAGTGCAGTCCTAACTGACTGATGTGAGAAAGAAACTTGAAAATTCAGTATCAGATTTCCAAATTGCCTTTCTGTTATGTGTGTAAATTTTATAGCATCTAGTAAATTTTTTAATATTATGCTAAGGGGAAGAAAAAAAATGCAAAACCACATTCTTTCTTTTTTGTCTGTCTACTCAATGAAGACAAATTTCAAATCCTAAACCGCATGTTATATATGGAATTAAAATGAACTGTTATTCACTCGAACCACAGATATGGTACCACATCTGGCCTATCATTAATTTATATGCTATTTGAACCTGTGCACTTTCATCAGCATCTGCTTGAGTGCAGGAAAATGACTTCGTAAAACTCTAATGGTACATTCTGTGGTCCATACGTGAATAGATTTTCCATTAGTGCTAAACTATTTTTTATAGCAATGGCATAACATTTTTTTTTTTAAATCTTTACTATAATGATTTACAGCTATGGTAGCTGAGGTATTCTGTTTAATCAGAAACTTCTGAGGAGTTTGTAGGCCAAAGACAGTTATGCCGTCGTAAGATACATATACCGTATGAAGTCAGAGCTCTAAAGAGGTAACTGTGGATGATGCTGACATATATCTGCCTTTGAGGGGTATATTTTTATTACTTTCTGACATGTTTTCTCACTTTCTGACATGAACTGATGGGAACTGCTTGGATCACTCTTTTTCCCCACCACTATCCAGTCTACAGATGAAAATAGGAAACATCAAGTATTACAATCCTATCATCATTACAAAGATGTGGGTACAGGAAAAGAATATCTCAATAATTGAGGCAGAAAATAGCACTAAGTGTTTAAATCATATGAATATGTATTATTATGTACAACAAAATATATTTACTCCTTCAATAGACGGCTATATTTAGTTACACTTGTTACAGCATTATGCCAATTCTACCATGGCAATGATGGTAATTTGCATTTTTTATCTAAATAACTCCTGAAGACATTCTTAAGATGCACACAAAATTAAATTCTAATTTCTGAATTAGAGAATCATAAAAGGGTTTTATTTGGAAGGAACCTTAAAGATCTCTTTTAATTTTGAAACCTACCTGATTGCACCCAGCATTAGCGTAGTGCCTGAGAACACCAATAAAGAACTAGGACCTGCTTGTTTGAGATGCCATAGAGAGTGCAGAGATTTTTTGAGGAGAAAGAGTTCTCTTTACGTTTACACCAAAGGCCCTATCGCTACAGCTGAATGTCTTCACTTAACCTTGGGAGATGTGATCCGATAGGATCTGAGTCAAAGTCAACAATTCAAATTCATTTCAACTTGGTTGCTGAGCGTGAAAAACAAAACCTATCTGTCAGGGAGTGGGGAGGGAGACTGCAGGGGGATATCAGTCTGGGTTATCCTGCCTGCTAAAACGCACCCACCAGCAACTGCCACAGCAAGCAGGACTAAAAAAATAGCTGTGATAACTGTAAGGGGTTGAAAGGTTGTTTTCCTGACATTTTCTAATCAAAACAAAACAATGCAACACACAATGCTGTCCTTTTTCAAGCCATTTTTTTTTTAATGGGATTTTTTCGTTCCAGTTCTGCTCTCCACCTTTTGGAGAACAAACAGTTTTGATGGCAGAAAAATATATAAACTCGGTTTTCATCATACAACTTAACAGAATTCTGTTGAAATAGAAACAGTCCCACCATCTCTACTAATAAATAATACAGATCAACCAAAAGAGTTTACACCAGAGCAAGGTGGGGTGCTGTGCAACGTCCTCGTGCCCACCCTGCCAAGCCACCCTCTTCTGCTTTCCAGGAGGGTTTGGCAGCGGTTAAATAAAACGTGAACCTCTGTCTGCTTATCACAGCAGAAAGATTTAGGCAACTGGATGGGAAAATGGGAAAATCCTATTACTTACAGAGGCAGCTTTAATTCCTCATTCTTTGGAGTTCAGGCAACTAATCCCTGCCTTGATGACTGCATGCACACAAAAAATGACTCATTATAAAACTGTAGG
>JAOXNG010000004.1:5346590-5358015 GCA_028566535.1 Scolopax minor
AGACTTAGATCTTAGGAAGAAATTCTTTATAGTGAATGTGATGAGACACTGGAACAGGTTGCCCAGGGATGTTGTGGATGCCCCATCCCTGGAGGTGTTCAAGGACAGATTGGATGGGTCTTGGAGCAGCCTGGTCTGGTGGGAGGTGTCCCTGCACATAGCAGGGGAGTTGGAACTAGATGGTCTTTAAAGTCCCTTTCAAACTAAACCATTCTACGATTCTATGAAATTCCAAGTTTTCCACAACTTTGGGAGCATCAGACTGCCTTCATACAAGACCAAAGCTTGACATTTTTCAAAGGGGGAGTTAAAAAATACTAACATTTTGGAGCTTAAGCCATACCATAAAGCACGGCACAGAGGCCATATCCCAGTATATGGTGTGCTGACATCAATGAAATGTGAAACACAGGACATGACCTGAAAGCTGCAGCACAATGCTGTGTCCAGATAAATATGTTTCTCAACACGCTTTATTTGGTCAGGAGAAGCCCTGCACTTCCACAGGTATCTCTCTTCTATTTCTGAAGCTAGACCAATCTCAGGTATTTATGATATACCATGTTCTACTGCATAGAGCAGGATTTTTCTTGTTTGTCTCATTATAAAACTGAAATATATGAGGTTTTCTGCATTTCTGTCTGGGATCTGTTGGAGGTCGTTAGATCAAATTCACCATAGGTATAATGTAATCTTGTGAATGCTATGTGTAGATCATTAATTAATTCTAAGAATCCACCAAGTGTAAGGATTAGGGATTCATTTCCATACCTTATTCAAGAGTTTAAGTTGTTGATATTAAAAAACAACCTTAATTCATTTGGACAGTTGTGTTTTAATTAAATTGAAACTCCAGGGTTCCTTTGCCTAAAAGGTAATATAGAGGTCAGCTTTTCAGTTGGTGTAAAACAGCACAATTTCTTTGAGAATCTGGCCCTGACTGTTTCAGAGAGTGAGAGAAAAGGGAGAAAAAAAAGGACTAGCAAGTTAATGCAATAACATGTTTTACTAAACACTCTCAGAATGCATACTCAGCAACATAATTGACACAATACATCACAGCAGCTGCAGCATGACGCTCGTAAAAGGATGTGTTTTTACAGCCTCTGATACAGACTACACTGTCTCATTATATTTACAGCAATGTGCATAGAGTAGTAATGAGTTATAACATCGCCAGCTAGTTGGTAACACAGCTTGAAATGCTTTCAAAGCAACAAAATAGCACATAATAGAGATGCTAGGATACGCATTTTGGAAAGACTTTAAATAACTATTCTTCACTTAAAAAAAAAAACCCAAACCAAACACAAAACAACAACAAAAAATGATAGAACTTACTACATAATAGATTGTAATAAATCGAAGGACTTTGTTATATCAGTTATGTAGTTTAGTCAAGGGAGAGGGGTAAAAAATTGTCCAAGAAAATAAAGACTGCCAAACCCTAAGGAGGATATAAATATACGTATGTAAACAAGAGACCAAGTACTCACAGAACACTTGCCATCACTGTTGTCAGAAACCTATAAACAATTCATACTACAGTTCCTTAAATATTTTGAATTCATTTTTTTTTCTTAAAAAGTGAAACTGAAGTAAATAAACCCAGAAAATGGAGAGCGATTTTAATAGTAAGAGATCCACAATGAATATATTAAGCAGTGCAGTTAGAGGAGAGCATTCTGGCACTAATTTGGAGGCATTCAGATTTATATGATTTTAATTTGATCTTTTTTTCTGGCTGCGTAGTGGTTTGTGTATGGGTTGAGAAACTTATTTCAGGACTCTCAATGACTTACACTATCTAATTGACAACTATGGCCTGACAGCAGGCCAGAAAAAGTCAAGCAAGGACTATAAAATTCACAGACCATTTCCATACCTCTGAACCCTAAGAAATACGAGATAGCATGTGTCAACAACGTGTAAGAACACAAAGGCCAGATTAGGAAGAATATCTCAGGATAATAGAGGCACAGAGTCAGAATAAATAAGCGCAGAGAATAATAAAAGTCTGCTTAAAGGTTACAGTGTTCACATTTTTCCTATAGAAATTATATCCATAATATATTTTCATGTTTTGTTGTTATATATTATGATTCAAACTGCAATCATCCTCTTCCATCCATTAATTTAATGGCACAAAACACCCCTGAAAATATCCTTTTTTGAGAATCCTTTAGAGGTAACTGATTCTGAGAACTACATCATTGCTGTCTTCCGCAGCTCATCATTATTTCTGCCCGTAGGGCTTCACATGGTATTTCAGCAGGATTTGCAACTCTGACAGCAAAACTATAATGTAATCTCTAAAAAGGTAATGCTTATAATGCCTATATATGCTGTGGCAGAAGCTGGGTTTAAGAAGGGTTTCATTATTATTCCAGAATTGTGGTGATTGAGTGATTACAGTTGTACAAGTTCATAATGTTCCAATAATTTCAATTACAACAATTATAATTACAATAATTCCACTAAATTGAGGATACCAGTACACAATATTCTACAAAATATGAAAGTTTAGAAGGAAATTTAATTTTATTTTCTCTAGGATTAACTAGATCCTAAAAATGGAAAAGCATTCCTTGTTTTTCCTTTAACTTTTCATGAAATCATTAATGAACATAAATAATAAAAGACAAAATGTTTCAGATGATAGAGAAAATATTTTTCTGTCATATCTTAGACTATTTAAGAAAACTTTATTCTTATCCCACTTCTCTTTTTGAAATATGACATTCACAGCAATACTGAGCCATGCATACCTGTGTAAGAAATAAGTATATTACATTCCTTTAAGCATAGCAATTTATGTACTTGGTTAAAGTTTAATGGTAAAATGTGTGAATGTGTGGGTCTGCTTTTCTTTTTTTTATTCCTTTTTTTTTTTTTTTTTGGATTTTCAAGTTTCTATATTTAGGGTAGATTTAAAACCATCACAGTCCTTATGATAGAGGCTCCTTCACTTGACTTGTGTATATATGACAGGACTTAAGTGTAAAAGAAATGGTCTTTTTTCCATTTATTTTGACCAAATCTGAGAGATCAGACAGTATACAGGACACGACTACTGAATTTAATTTCCATAAATTTTGACTTAAGTCTGGTTTCAGTCCTCCTTTCCAACCTATAGAAGTAAGCAATAGAATTATCTGGAATAAAAATGGTCTCAGAGGGAATGAAAAGAGGAATTTATTCTCTTTTGGTAAAAGTGTTATGAGCTTATGACTTATTTTTAATAAAATATTTTTCTTTCATGTAGTTCTTCATTTGCAGATTTGTTTCTTTCCTCTTGCTCTGCTTTTCCCAATCATATTTAAAAATATAGAATAGTGCTTATTATCACAGCAGCAAGTTTTCTGTAAAAATTGCTACCTGAAAAGACTTTTTGAATTACATACATATAATAATTATTAAAATTATTATTTGGTTCGTAGTAGAGAGTTCTAGGTAGAACTGTGTTACTATTTGTACCTTAATCAAATATGCCGTCAAGTTTGGTGCATTTTCCCTCACCTTATGCTTGCAGCAAGTTGACCTAACATAGAAAGCTATTATATATTTATTTAGCTATATCCTAAATAAACTGTCTCCTCTCCAAGTCATTCTTCCCTGGTGCTTCCTCAAATGCTTCTGTCTGAATCCAGCCTGTAAATGTTGATGGTTCTGCATTCCAGACTAGCAGCTGGAATGAAAATAGGGAGACTCTGGGAGACTTTTTTTTTTTAAGCTATGAGTAATTTCCATATGAAGATGAAGCATGGTAAATGAAGAACGATTTTATTCTTTTCTGACCCTTGGGGTTTAAACAGTTGCAGACAAAACCATAAAATGTTTCCTTAACATTTCCTTAACATGCAGCACTACAGTGAGTTCAGAAGGAGTCAGGATGACAGTGAGCCAAAATGTTACTAAGATCCCCTATGTCTTGTGAGAATCTCACAAGTCAGGTCCTCAAAACTGCTTGAATGATATAAAAACCATTTATTGGCTCATTTACCAAGGTAAGCACCCAGCACTCGAGTCTTATGATGAGTTCCTGAGTGCTTACGTGAGTTTTGATTATGGACATTGCTCCTTTAACTCACTGAAATTATTTAGAAAACAGCATTAAACATGTATGCCTCAGAATATAATCAACACTAAGTCCTTTCTGGTTTACTAGTCTTTAGCTCATTTGGCATTGGTCCTTGATTGGAGTGCAATTGCTGATAAATATTTGAAGATGCTTTTCCTACTGCACAATATTTCACAAGCAACATACATATTTAGTTTAAAAGGTAAGTACAAGAGACTTGATTTCTGAATATGTCTGTTATAATTTTTATGGTGAACAGTTTTCCAGTCCTATTGGCCTGCTTTGATTAAGAAACATATAATCTACAACCATGCACTACAGATGATATACATATTTATTGAAGCAAAATTTGGAGTTGGCCTCCAGTGTCAGATGTTCTTTCTGTGTCTTTTCATAAGATCAAGGAATTTTAAAGCTGCAGATTTACTTTCACCACAGATAAAACTACACCATTGTAATGGAACAGCATAATCAATCAAAGTTATAGAGCAATATACCTAAACCATGACTAAATGAGTCATCTAACACTGAGGAGGCATCCATATGAAATAAAGTTTAGAGCTTCAGTATAGAATTGCTTTTCTTTTCTAAAACAAGTTTAGCCAAGTGTTACCCTTTAGTTTGAACATCTGATAGGGTTTTAATGATTAAATTATAGATCAATTGTCATTGGTAATTCCGTAGATAGGCCTTCAGATATGCAGAAAAACAAGAAAAACCCAGTAGCATAAAAATAAAACTTTGCCAAAACTATAAATTG
Organism: Scolopax minor; assembly: GCA_028566535.1. Taxonomy (NCBI): domain Eukaryota; kingdom Metazoa; phylum Chordata; class Aves; order Charadriiformes; family Scolopacidae; genus Scolopax; species Scolopax minor. Next base: position 5,351,432 of record JAOXNG010000004.1, read on the forward strand.
AGAGTTGGCAGTACTAGTAAGAGAGAGAGGGCAAATGTATTACAATCATTTACCAGAGGGAATAAATTAATGGGAAGTAATGAGAATATAACCAAAAAAAATCCCTAACAACCTATGTGTCCCAGGCAGAAAGCAAGGCAGCAGACATGCACGTTATGGACAGTAATATGATTACTTTTGAGAGGTTAGAATGAAAACCCCATAAGGGGTAGTTTGAATGGAGTATGGCAAAATAAAATGGGCATGCAAAATGTTCTGCTGCAAATGTCACAGTAAGTGAGGTGCAGAGTATTAGGAATTGTAGTGCTCTGGACAGCAAAAATAAGTCAAGACGTGACATGAATTCCAGGGGAGGAAATATAAGATATTGAAATAGCTTAAATTATTACATTTTTAGAGATACTACCAAAGACAGTATTGCAATTAAGTTTTAGAACTGCACAGAAATATGTAATCATAGGTAGGACCTCCACAGAAATCTCTTTCTTAATTAGCCCTTATCAATTTGATTTTTAAGCTTAAAGACTTTAAGTCATTTTTATATTATTTTTATGTCCTAATGTTAACCTTTAACTCTTTTTTTAGCACAAGTTATTATTTTTTCTCTTAAAATGTAATATATATATTAATTTTCAAACTGACCACATTAAAGGGAAAATGTTTCCAAATTATCCAAAGGTAATTTTTAAATTGACCTAGACTTTCTTACAAAGAAAAAGAACTTTTTAACTTTTTGTTATCATTCAAGAAGGTCTATATTTTTTATTTGCACTTTCCCAACTTCAGAAAATTATTTTCCACTCAACTGCAGTATTATTATAACGAGTAATATCTGTGAGTTTTATAAATAGCCAGATCATGCTGTCTTCTTGGAACTAAAGGGGAAAAATCCCAGTAGCCTCAGCATTGTATACTGGAACTGAGCCATGAAGGTATAAATGTTATTCCTAATACTCTTGGGATGTGCTTGCATGGGATTTTGCATCTGGGCTAAATGTTTGTTGATGATCTCCCTTTACAATATGTGTCCCAAGTTTTCTTTGGAGCTTTTTGTCTTTCTAGAGTAATGGAGTTATGTTTGGAAAAGGATAGAGGGTTAAGAGCTTTAAGGTTCTTTACTTTTGCAGATACTTTCAGATTTTTATGAATGTGACATTATTTTAATTTGTGCTGTCCTCTGTTTCTAATTTTATCTTTTAAAGATAATATATAGATTTTATTTATTGCTCGCTGTGAAAAAGTAATATTCATTTAAGTAAGATGTGAGCAAGCAGAAGCATCTTAACATAAACTGAAACAAAATAGTCAGCTCTTACTCCATTTTTGTTCAGTCTATTACTTCTCCGTAAGAGAACTTCATTCTCATCTATTCTTCATTAAGATTAATTAAAAGAGTTAACTTGTTCTTTCTGAGAGAATGCCTGTCCTTGTTCCCTGTATAAGGCTAACGCACTCTTGATCTCTGAAAGCAGATGAAATAAAGACTGCCCTGACTGGTTTGTCAACAGTCTCATTTCCTGCAAACTTGCTTATTTTGGATGCATGGGAACATGGCACCTGACATGCAGTGGATTTACAATGTCCTTGAAAAGGGAAAATCGTGGCTCTGATGCCAGAACTGTCAACACTGGTGGTGATTTCAGCTGGGGTAAATCCTCACTTTCAATTCCCATAACCTCAGGAGTCTTGCACAGTCAGCAGAGCCGTGGTGATACAGAACAGCATAAGGAGTAATCATTTTCTCCTCCCTTTGTGACCCCTACCTCAGGTATTTTTAGAAGTTAGTTCAACCTACATATGTTTCCTGTTAGCTGAGAGCTGAGGCATTCCTGACAGTCTTGGTTTCTTGACTAATTTTCCTATGGCACATCATAGCTTCAAACTGTTGTTTTGATGTGCTTGTGGATTCTCTCAGAATTTTAAGATAATAAATTGCTGTCTGAGATAGTGGGGGTTAGACGTAAACAGAGAGGTGATTGCTCCCTATCAGATGAACCTAAACAGCCTTTAAAAATTGTAATACTTTTAAAAATGTAACAAGAGAAGAAATGAAATAGTCAGTTCCTTTCAAATTCCTACAATATTCTGATTTCTGAGGTGTTTTATGCTTTATGTATGAAATACATTTCAAGTACAGTGCTGTAATGTCACAGTCTAGTTCACAGTAAATTCCTGAGCATGTAGAAACCAAGGAGAGGGAATGAAGGGATTACACTGATCTCTTGGGAAGATTTACTGCTGCATTCAATGAAACTGAAAGGTATCTCCTTGTCCAAAAGCTTGAAAAAAGTCCTTATTCAATTCTAATGAAATTAATGGAAATGTTGCAATTTATTGCCTTTGCAGAAAGATCAAGTTTACTGTTCCCATTCCATCTTATAGCAACAGATCATTAAAAAATATGAAGGGACAGATTCCAGGTCTCCTGACTTAGTGGGCTCATCAAAGTCAGCCCTATGCTATCAATACTGCTGCTAGAAACATGTTGAAAATGTTTCTAGCATGTTGAAATGTTATAAGCCTATAAGGTATTAGTTAAGAATTCTGGCAATTAAAAAAACCCACAGACCACCAATCAAAAAATATTAATAAACCCCTGATGTGGTGGGTGGTGTTGGTTTGTCTTTACCTTCTTCAGAATTGTTCTTCCAGCTGGTAGCGTGACAAGTGTCAGTGTTTGGAACATTCAGAAGATTTGATTTATTTTAATTACATAATAATTAATGGGACTCTTAATATGCTCAATGACACAAGGAGGACAGTAGAGCAGCTACTATTATGTGGTAAAGGAAAGTGTTGAAAGAAAGGTATTTTTCTGAAAAACAGTTGAGCCTGGGGGTTAAAAAAAAAGACAGTAAGTTGGCTGGAGAGCCATTTGCAAATAGAAAGTGTATTTAGTTCCTATTCATTTGATGAACTTTTTTTTAGATGAAATGAGTATTTACTGCAGAATGTACAGGCATGACAATGTGTGGGGACATGGGCTGGAAGACAAGTCCTGAAAGTGAGGTTGTTTGGAGAGTCAAACAAGAGAATCCTAAAGACTTCAGGTTTAACCTCCATCCATACTTTTCCCATTCTTCTGTATGCATCAATCATTCTTCCATAAATAGTCATGTATATGTGATGAGTTTGCTCAAAATTATTATTTTAATGTTTAAAATATTTAAGAAATTTATATGAATATGAATGCATCTGCCTATTTTGAAGTGATTAGCATTGTCTCATTCTCCTTTGTGTTGGCTTAGTTAGCTTCCTTGGAAGGCAAATAAATATTTAAAGAGTCTTGATGAAGTAGATAGTCCTTTATGGAGGACAGCACCCTACCTCTGCATGGACGTGTAGTTAGGAATATTAGCTATGTGCATTTAAAAGAACGCATCAGGAACAAAATCTCCGCAGAAATATATTTTCTCTTTTATTAGAAAAGACTTCTATAAGCTTAATTATCATGGAAAAAAAGCAGTTTCCCAGGGAAATACTACCCACTGATATCACAAGAATTCAGTCCTGCTTAAGTGCTGGGAGGTATGTTCTCAGTGCACTTGTAATCGGGTCTTTATCACCATGGTTATGAGATTTAACTGACTGAAAACTGTAGGCATTTGTCTCATTAATGCCAAATGTTACAGTTTATTTCTGGGAACTGAAAACCCTGCTGCCCAGGGAAACCTGTGCTGTGATAATTTTTGAAAACAAGCCACTTGAGAATAGCCTGCCTGGTTCGTGTCAGATGGTTTCACACCGATTTTGTTACTGGTTCTTAGGGGGTTTTGGTTATTACACAACTTTCTGTTGTGGCATTTTTCTTTGTGAGTTAGTATTCTTTACATACTGCAGGCCTAGCTCTTACAAAACATGCATAGCTTAAATTAAATCACTTCTGGACTACGCTAGCATCTTAGCATATTCTTTACATTAATATTTTATTTTTCCCCCTCCTGTTTTTGGTTTATCTTTCATTGTACACTTTCAGAAAAAACACTTTTCAGCTGTTGTCTTGGAATTGAATATAAGCACACTTCTCTGCTTGGAAGATAATTAAAGAAATGCCATTGTCTTTCCAATTTTATTTCTATTGTTCCTGAAACAGATAATGTAATATCATCAGTGATTTCAGTAACACTCAGATCAAACAGATGTAATACATTTGGACCTTTTTTTCCCCATCTATAGTCTGCTTTGTTACCAAAATAAGTTGCTCCAAAATAAAATCCTTGCATTTGATCAGAAAATTTGACAGAAATTTGAGGGTTTTATTTGTCAACTAGTAAAATATTTCTTCTGTTTTACAATCTTTATTGCGTAGGATTTGTACAGAGTATAAAAACTGTGTGTACCTACATCACTTTGACTTCTGTCATCCATGGAAAGTTGGAGTTGGGATGATATTTTTTCTGCTTTAGTCTTTTTTTGTTGTGTATTGGAATTATATATTTAGATTTTCTTCTTGCAATGTATTTTGTATGCAGAAACTAAGAGTGCCAGAGCAAAGGAGTTGACAGAGGAAGGCTAGGGTAGCTGAAGAACGAATATATGCAGATTTGACTATGAATGAATATATATATATGTAGATTTTCCAAACATGTTTGGAAAAGGTCCTTATTTATTGCTTTATTTGTAGAGTCTAACTGGTCTGTAATAAAGAATTCAATAAAGCCATTTAATGATGACTTTTCCCCATTCTGCCTCCTGGCATACCTAAATACACCAAGTGCTATCACTCCCATAATCAAAACAGTGGTTGTCTCTATGTCTGCATAATCCAAATGAAGAATGAAGATGCATGAACAAAAAGGAACACAGTAATTATAAAACCACTTACTAATCTTCCTTACTTTGTGATTTCAGAAGGCATAAGAATAATAAGAATCGATAGGAATTTTAAAATTGGCTTTATAGTTTCTACATTGCATATAACTTTATGAAGATGCATTGCCTTGTACAGAAGTGGTTGAAAAGAATAATAATAATATACAAAACAAGAGTAAAATAAATGGATCTTTAAATAAAGGATTGCATAGATAAATGCTGAGAATAATCTTTCAGAACTAGGATAAAACTCGTAACAACATTCATCCCTCTATTATTGCCTTCTGGCTTTTTATCATATTTCATGCAAGTGACTGACTTTTTTATTGTACAAACAGATTAAGATTCTGTATTTGGGCTGGCGGTACTGCACAAAAATGAGATTTTAGAAAGACAATTTGTGTCACGTGTTGGGAGAGGGAGAGGACTGAATGATCACAGGTAAAACAAAATTGTCATTCCAGCCATATCCAAGCCAAACCTGATGCCTGTGAAAGAGTCTTTGTGTGATTCAGGATGATTAAGCAAAACACACGGTAAACCTGGCCCTGGCATAAATGTTAAAGACTGCCAAATGTGTGCAGGGAAGAGGCATCCTAACTCCATCGCATTTTTTTGGGCACCTGGCCCTCCGCTCACAGGTTTGGTTGAAGCCAGTTCTATGTGTTGCCTCCATGGGCTGCTGGCACTGCAAAGATTCTCCTTCTCCATCCTCAGGAACACTAGTTCAAAGTGACAGAAAGGTGCCAAGAGCTTGGAATAACCTAAGACTTTGTGAAGACTTTGTATTTACTTTTGAAAAGTGCAAGAGATCTTGGAAAGTATGAAAGCTCCATGGTTTCAAGAATAGAGTGGTCCAGCTGCAGCCACCCACCACAAATGCTGGTGGTAGCACAGATTGTAAGAGAGCCAGACAATTCTTAGAAACATGAATGTTCAGGGGTTATTTTAGCAAACCTTCCTACTCTTTTCAAAGGAGATTGTTAAAATAGCAAGCTTTCTTCTGTTTGTATGAATAGTTAGTTTTCGGTTTGCATGTCAGTCAGAGGCTCGGTGAAGGTATGAACTGAGTCAAGGAACTTATTTTGAAATTAGTTCCTTGACCCCACAGTTTAGGCTTATTCTTCAGGAGATCCAGAGCCAAATTACCTGAAGTAACAGAAAACAGAATTGATTGTATTCAAAACTGAGACAGATCACTAAATAAAGGTAAGTATGGACACAACATCTGAGATATGTTCCTAATAACTGTGAAGAAGTTCCAGGATAGTGGCTTGGAGTAGTTTGGGTGCCAATATGACAGAGGAATTGGTTGTACTTTGTCAGTAAAGGAGACTGGGACGATATCCTATGGACAGCATTTCCTGTTATGGCTGTGTTTGTATTTTTATTCCACTTTTATTGTACCTTTATTCCACTTTTATTCCACTTTTGCTTTCTTCTTTCTGCCTTGTCTTGGTATAAAGGAGAAGGAACCACAAACCCATGAATTTTTGTACAGCACCCAAGCCAGTTTTTAAAACAAAAAAAATGAAATCATTTTATATGTCTGTCTTAAGGTTTTGTTTTTTTTTTCCTTGGCTCCCTACACAGACAACAAAAAAACCCCAAACTGCCTAGACTGTTGTGGAGCTTCTGCCTGCCTCTGGGCATCACAGCAGCTTCAAAAGCTGCAGTGCTTCATGGGTGAGAAACTACATTAGGCTCACTCACCCCCCCACTCCTTTTTTTTTTTTTTTTATCCTTAGGATAGCCTTTAAAAAGAAATAGCC
>JAOXNG010000004.1:5366951-5377581 GCA_028566535.1 Scolopax minor
CCCCCCCAATTTCAATGCACTGTTCTTTTAATATTGCCAATTTTCCTGTACCCCTCCTGCCCCTCTTACTGGAGGCGTGTACTTGTCCACCTCCTTCTCCTACCTTATCCTCTCAGTAAGCTTTATCTTTTAATTTCAGGGAAAAACTTTAACCTAAGCATTCAAGTGCTAGTTAATTTCACCCACTAAAGAGCATCAAAAGATTCTTTGAAAAAAAAAATCTCAAATTGTTGAAGTATGGAGGACTTGCACAGCTTATGGTTACAGTGGTGTTGAAGATGGTGTTAGTGAAAATATTGTTTTGTTACACATCACTGATTTTGGAAGTTTTTGGCACTCTTTGGGCAAGACTTACTGTACAAAGAAGCAAATTCTAATGCACAACTCTATCAATGACTGACTGGCAATTTAGCATTTTACAGAGATTTTGACCCATTGCTCTAAAACGTGTGAAAGGCATGAAGATGCATAAAAACATCCATAGGCTCTAGATTCTGACTGCAAGGATGAGAATATGATCATGCATTGTCTGTACCATAATTCTGGTGTGGTTAGCTGCTGAGTGCCATTGGAAGTCTGGCTACTTCATTTAAACAATTTAAATTACATCAATTTTATTTTAAGGAATCTGCTCAGTGACATCTAAAAGAAATGTGTAGCCATCCATATTGCAGCTTAAATCTTCTATCCGAGCATTTATTTTCACATAGCAATGGCAGATTGCCTTGTGTATTTCCCAAGTGCCGAGCAGTTGATTTTATTCTTTTTGTTTTTCCCTTGAAGACACTAAAATCTCTTTCAGAATATTTCCTTGAAAGGAGTATTTCCTTGAAAATCAGAGAAGAAGATGTGCAACCAATATTATGAGGTATATTTTTTAACTAGCTTTGAAATAAAAAACTTACTGTCAAACATTTAGTTTAAATATAAAACAGTATGAAAAAAAATCACACCTACAACAAATTGGACAGAAATTTTACTGTCACAGTTGGGCTTAAAAGTGATTCAGTGAAGCGCTGAACTATGTGCTTATTTTAATCATTTGTAGTCCATTAACTTGATAGATTTGACTTGTGTGCTTAAATTTTCAGCATCAGCTTAAGTAGATCAGAGCCAAAGCTATCTAGGACCTTGAAGAACTTGCCCTGCTGAACACAAAAAATGTTTATGCTACCTGACATGTGGCTTCACAGGTGGGAAATCAAAAGTAATTCTGTAAATATTTTGAAATTTATCCTTCTACAGATTTAGAAGACAAACTTCTCAAAATGGGAAGTTTGATTTTTTTTCAGTCACTTCTGTATCTGTTTTATAGATATTTCAAATAGTAAATTTCAGTATCACTGAAAGTGCAACTGATAGAAGTACAGCCAAAGTAAATTAATATTAACTTTCACATTAATATTTCCTGAAACTATTTTTCATTGTGCATCCAACCTCAATAATTTTTTTTTATTTCAAAGTACTAGCTGCAGTGAATTGCTGTGGTGATCCATTTCTTCTTAAATCTCTGGATTCACTGCATTTGGACTTCATGTCTAATGTGTTTCATAATTCCTTAATAACTCCAGGATTTCTTGTTAATGAGCAAAATCATCTGAAAAAATCCACAGTTTTGAAAGGTTCACCAAAAAATTAGATCCGAATCCTCAGTTAATGTACAGCACTATATAGCAAGTTACCAAAGTTTTCTTGTTTGCATCAGCATAGATTGCTTTTGAGACTTTAGAGTACTGCTTCCTCAGTTCAATTATATTCTTCCATTTCTTTTAGCAATTGAATTAATGATGTTCCCAAAATCCCTTGAAAAAAAGGATTGAATTTAAAAGTTCAAGGAAAGCAGGTTCTAACAGAGGAGATGATAAGCTTATTACTGAATTAAATATTAGTAATACTGAAGATAAGGAAGTTCAGGAATCCCATTCTTTTCTTGGGGATAGAATTTGTATCTTATATAGTTATTTTTATGTATAATATATAGAAAGTAATAGGAGAGATCACTTCCACTGTTCCTTAATTTTCAGTGAGATTTAGAGAACTCCCCTTTTAATAGTGTCATGAATTTATATCTCTATCTTCAATATTGCAAAATGTCACAGAAGGGGAAACCCACCATATTTTGATGATACACTTTCAGAAATGTATCCCTTCTCCTTCATTTCATATTTTCCTATATGAAATATAAGCATACTGTAAAACAAGGAAGTATCTGAAAATCTGTTTTATTAAGACCAAGCACAACAGAATCCCAAAGCTTGTCCTGGAAAAAGTGAGGAATTGATGTTATCTCACTCTTGAAGTTAGATTAAATTAATTTTGTTAATATAGACCTTAATCAATTGAAACTCATATGCAAACTGGCCAATATTTTTACTATTGAATACTGCTAAAAGATAACATATGTTTCAATTTACACTTTACGTTTGGGGATTGGTGGTGGTCTTGCTTTATATATATCTGAATTATCTGAGTCACGACTTCTTAAAAGATTGACTAAACATTTGCAGCTGTACCACGTCTTTATAAAATAGCATTGTGTGCTGACTTCAGGCTTCAAAACCTTTCTACTCTTTCTTGTGAAGGCTGAAGATACCTTTTCTCATAGTGATTGTGGTTTCCAATACCCAGGCTGCAAAATATGGTAAAATACAGTAAAATCAAGTCTGGAAATTACAGTTGGCACTAATGTGGAAGTGCAGATGCTCAGGGAAGAATTCTTAACACCCTCTGTTAGTCTTATGAATCTGCTACAAATGGGCAGCATTGCCTTTATTACTACTGAGGCTGTAAAGAAGCTATAAAGGAGGAATTCTCAGATTGTTCCAAATTCAGAGACTGGATATGACAGTCACTCAATCAGTCAATATATACATCCGTATTTATGGATGATGTGTTCATATTTGATATTAAAATCTACATGAACCTCTTAGGATTTCTCAGGAAAGAAAATTTTACAGTCATTATTTTTTTATGTAGAGATTCTTAGATGCTGAGCACACAGTAATACATCTGCTGAGTTTTTTTCTTTCTGTGAGTTTGAGCAACAAATAAAAAATAGCAGATGTAGCCAGAGTAATCTACTAAAAAAAATGTTATGCTTAAATAAAACAGACACTAAACCAGCCAGATAAACAAAATATAACTTTAACTTAGATTTAAATAGATAAAATTTAAAATTAAAAATAAAAATAATTAAACAAATTAACAAATTTGAATAGATTATCCAGTGCTGAAGACAGAAATATGAGACATCTGTTTGACAGAATGCATTAAAATGAGAGACAATAACAAATCCAAATCTTTGATGTGAATCACAGTGTAAAAAAAACCTAGGGGGAAGATGCTTGCATCATCAAATATTATCTTTTTCATAATTTCTTACACTGTTTCTTACAGCTGAAGTTCTGGAATCATCTTAATTATGTATTATATTAATATCTCCCAGGAGTACATTAAGGAATACAACCAGTGTCCCTCAGGTGGTTCATTCTTTCTCCTCCTCTCCATCAGAGAAGTATTTAAAAATATTGCTGTGATTATAGTATATCAGGTTCTTTCTGATGGATGTCTCCAGCAAAACTACAGCAAGTCTGTATTTAATCTGTGATGTTTAACCTTAAGAATCTCTCTATTTAGTCAGAAAGATCTAATATAACTTTGCCATTCCAATGAGTCACAGATTTTTGTTATTCCTTTGGTGCAAATTATATCTAAAAATGCTTTAGCAAAAGTGGGCACCATGGGATTCCTTTTCATTTCTTCTCACTGTCTTCAAATCAAAGTCACTTAGCTGACAAGTGAAAAGGTATTTTTTCCCAGCTGCAAAGCCTATAGATTGACTGTATTATGTAGACATCAACCTGGATTCTAGCTTTCTCCCTTATTACCAGCATAATGACAACTGGAAGATCTAAACAATGTCTTTAATAACTCTTGTGTATACTACAGTGATGTTGTTTTAAAAAATTTCAGATTACCCTTTAATCACTAGGTAAAAAATGTCTTTATGTTTGTAGGCTGGATGGGGTTTTGAACAACCTGCTCTAGTGGGAGGTGTCCCTGCCCATGGCAGAGAGGTTGGAACTAGATGATCTTTAAGGTCTTTTCCAACCCAAACCATTCTATGATTCCATGATTCTGGTGTTTCCTAGTTCTCTATGAGCCTTCTAGTACAGTAGAAAAAAAGAAAAAAGAAAAGAAAAGAAAAAGAGGAAAAAGAAAAAGAAGGGAAGGGAAAGGAAAATGGAAAGGAAAAGAGAAAGGAAAAGAAAGGGGAAAGGAAATCTACATTCCAAGATAAAGATTTCAAAATATAGTTCATCTACCAAATGTCTCATTTACACCTGTTCCTAATTACTAAAAGTGTGTAAAAGGTAACTGAGGGTTTAATTTGGAAATGTCATTTTAGACCATAGATGATGCTACATGTCTACTCTGATCAGAAGATTGGTCTATCTCTTGCAATTGTAGTGCAAGAAAAGTGTCCAGACAGTCTTTCAGACTTCATGTTGAGAGTCCAAGTCTTAAATAACATTGCAAGATGACAAGGTTTGATTTGACATCAGAGACAGACTGTAAATTTAGAGTCACTGTCATTTGCAGTGAAGACAGTTACCAGTTACCACTAGAAGTTTTCTCTTACCACATATTACTGCTTTTCCAGTTTTACTGTATTTCAATTCAAATGCATGCAGCATAAACTTTAAAATGAAACCTGGAATTAAAACTGAACACTGGAGGATTTCTTCAGTTTATAAAATCATCAATTTTAACTTTGCGCTCTAATAAGCTCTGTTTTCATTGATTCAAGATGTTCAGAGAGAACATACCCATCAAAGGGCCTTTGAAAACTCACTGCAAGTTGTGCACACAAGGCATGATGGCACAAGTCATTCGGGTAGCACAGTCTGTCTCTCTGTTGACCAGGGAAGACTGATTGTGATGCAAAGTGAGTCTTATTTGAAATCTTAATTGAAAGATTCCTTGTGAAAAGCCTGAACAGACTCAACTGGCAGTTGAAGGTGCTTTTTAATCACTGAGATTAAAGACCGCAATCAATATGGTTCAAACAATTTGCCCCTGAGCAGTAGAGCAGTGGTTTTCTTTAAAATGGTGCTTACAGCTTCAGGCACAAGGCCAAGAAAACTTACCCCCCTGAGTTCTTAATATAATTATTGTTTTCTCTGTTATCTTGCAAGGGTGTTAATTTGCCTCCCAGTAATTAACTTTCCTATGTGGTTGTCAGGAAGTTTAATCAATAGCATGAATGGATACACCAACTGTCATCCCTTCTGTGACCAGTGCTCCCCTCCCCACCTCTCCCACCTCTGTGGAGGTGTCACTGTTATATTAAAATGACAGGTGGGATTTGCATAATTTCTTCAGAGAGTCAACGTCTAAATTGTTCATCTCCTATTCCAAAAATGAAGGTACAGCCAATCAGGTCCCATCAATATAATTGCCCCTGTTCCAAAACTAAAATCATTATAGGACTCCTCCTAAAGCAGCACCTGGAAAATCAATTTATTAAAGTTTTACATGGCATTGAATTGTCAGACACTTTAAACATTGTGATGACATTGTAATAGGAGGAGCAGAAGGCTTGATCTAATATAATTCTACTTATGTCCACCATGTACAGGACATAATGTAATTCCCTTCAAAGCTAGTGACAAAAAAAGCTCATTCTTGGTGGAATTCCAATCTGTCTTGGCAGCTTTCGACTTCCTTTATTAAGAGGGATGTCAATCTGTGGCCTCTCTTTTCTTCTATGGCAGTGTTGTCTCTTCTGATTCATAGATTCTTAAATCTTCTCTTGTTACAGCTAATCACTGGTTATTTACTTCAACATGTTTTCCAAGAAGACTTTTCAGTTTCACTCATTTCTTCCCTGAACTATCCTTCTGTGATACATCACCTGTTTATTTACCTTTTACCCAGTCCTTAAACTGCAGCAGTTGTCAGCATGACCAAGAACAAGTAAGCTAACTCTGGGGGATGTCAGAAGTTAATTCTAAATCCACACCTAAGAATTATGTCCCATGCATTATGTGCATTTATAGTGCCAAGGAAAGATATCGAACAGAAAATTAGATAGAAATTGGAACATCCATGCTGCAGGAATACTTGTAAACCATGCTGTAAACCAAGATCAAAGTGTTTCCAAAAAAAAATTCAGAGTAACCAATAAAGAAAGTTTTGAGAAATTTTTCTTGAAAAATTACAATAAATTCCAAGGGAATTTGCAGGGTAGTGATATGAACATTTTTAAAAGAGTGATGAACCAAAATCACAGCCAAAAGAAAAATTGACAGGATGAAGGGAATGTCATTCAAATGTTGGGATTTACAAAGACAGGTGTTGGAGTCCGGCTTTTTTTGATTTCTGAGAAGTGAACTTGCTGTCAAGGTTATATTTAGATTGAGAGTAAGAAAAAGGTCACAGGAAATGTGTTTACAGGAAATGTGAGGCCATTCAGCTTGCAGCAGAGTCTAGGGAATGTTATCCCCTGCCTGGTAAACCTTCAGAAATAATCCATGATTTGCAGGATGATATTTTATCTTCATTATTAATTTTCATTCTGCAATTTTTTCCTCTTTATTTTGGCACCAGGAGAGTCCCAAGGCTTGTGAGGGGAGTATCTGTGGTTTGCTGTTCTTGAAACAAGTTGACATTACTTGTGTTAACCATATATAACATATTAATATATACCTGCCTATATATATAAACGTATGTAACATATATGTAAAATCAGTTGTATTGTAACATTTGCATAAGGTTCCTCAGAAGCTATATATTAACGAACACTAGAAAATCTCTGATCCCCACCATTTCCACATTCACCTCCTCTGATACTGAGCCCACTTCTTTCCTCCTTGGAGGAGCTATCCCTGCAGGACTCCTCACTTCAAGAAAGGAAGCCAACAGAAAAAAAAAAACCCACAAACCTACCCTGCTGCAAGAATCATAAAAATTTGCTTCCCCTAAGGCTTACAAAGCAGCTAGATAGTACCAGTTCAAATAGTCCATCCAATATTTTGCTGAATTTCTCTTGTCCTTGCTATGCAGTCCATATGTTTCAGAGCACAAACATTTCCTTCATTCTCTTGTCCTTCAGAAAGTTTAAAGGAGAGTTCATTTGCTTTGGAGAAACAAATGTTTTAATTATAGTGAGAGACAAATGATTTAATGTATATGGATGTGAGGTGGGGAAAGAGGGGAGAAAAATTCATCTTTGCTATCTTTTCTGTGAAGAAATAAGGTTATTTCAAGCTGAAATCTTATGCTTCCCTGAATTGGATTATTTTCAAATGTGTATTTCTTGGAACACAGCTGCTACTTCTTTGACAAATTAAGTAATGCATCATGAACAACTAAAATTTATTGCAACGTAAAAACAAATATATGTTCATTTTAGTACTTTGTTTTCTCTAGGCTTTTGAATCATAGTGGGATATTAAAAAAAAAAATAACCAAAATTTAAAAATCTCTTTAGTAATACCTACACAATACTGAGGCAGCATCTTATTGAACGGCAATCAAACCCAGCCATTATGAAATGTAAATGCTATTGTTTTTTGTTCTCTGAGTCTACTAGCTTTGTGGTTTGAGGTTTAAGTTTACAGCTGACATTGGTATTTATGACTTGCTGTCATATTTATTGCCCCAATTACAATTAAAAACATTGTTATGGGAAAAGAATGATAATGCCACGATCACCTTGTTAGTGTCAGTTTTTCACATACAGTGCAGTTATGCACAAAGTGTGACAAACTGTTGGGGCTTATGAGATCTTTCCTACCAGAACTCTTGCTCCTCTTGCTACTTGCAGCTACCAAGGAGGATGCAGTTGTCTGGAGCTATAAGGAAATTTATTATTATTATTTGTAATATATGGCAACAATTAAATTTGGTGTCTATTGTGCTAAATGTCTATTGTGCTAAAGGTAAGAGACAGGCTCTTCTCTGAAGAACTTGCAGTCTATGCAGAAAAGACAATTGAAGTGTAGCAGAGATAAAGATTTATCTACAGAATATTAAAAAAATATTGGAGCAGCTCTTTTGAAAAAAAAACCACAGGAATAATCCTTCAATAATTACAAAATGATTCTTTTTTAATGGAATACAGTAAAGTGCTTTGACCTTCATTTTGAAGTGATTTTTCATTCTGTCATTTCTTAATTTATAACTTTCATGTTACAATACGAAATTAAAAGTTGACACAAAAATGTAAAATTTCTTTTCTGTTAGGATGAAGTGTTTTGACTGATGCACAGTAAAGTAAAACAAGAAAACCTTGCAATGTTCCTTTTAGAAGATTTCAGAGAAAAGAAACATTTGGAGAATTTTAGAGGATATCAAAAGATTTAGGTTGCATTCTAATTTCGGAATGCTAAAAATCCTTTCACAAAATGGATTTTCTATGCTTTGCACAGTTCTGCTTAAGAGCCTTCTTTGTTGTGAAATGAATAGCTTTAGCAGCTTTCCTTAGCTTTTGTGTAAAATTAATTGGTAGTCTTCATTCCAGCCTCTAACCTATAACAAAAATAAAGCAGTATTTATATTAAATAGTAGGCTTATTTACAGCATCAGCAGATAAGGTCAGCACTGAAATGGACACAGAGGTTAAGCAAATTGGCAGAGCAAGGTTGGATTTGCAAGGTCTTGCTTTGCTGCTATGTGTCATCTTTTCTGTGGGTAAATAGATTACTGGAGTCACTAGAGATATTTTCTTAGCGCTTTTGTATGAAAGGTTTTGGTTGGAATATTTCTTGTTGGCTCTCACTGTAGCTCATTTTCCTTAGGCAATACTATCTGTTTATTTTGGCTTGCCATTAGAACGAATTGTGCCAAAGGAAGGCTGGAGTCATATTAAAACCAGATGTAGACAAATGATTAGCATAAACAAGGAGAAAAGTTATTTTAAAAAAAAAAACAAAACAAAAAAACAACCCACACCCTAACTGAACGAAAACTGCAACTGAAATTTCTCATTTAGGGTGAAGTTCCAAGTTCCTAGTTTCTCCTCTGACAGGCAGCAATCAGGAGAGGCACTATTACAGGCACCTGCCTTCAGAACATCTTCTCATGAATCACTCCTCAGAGCGAAAATAATATTCCCTCTGCAAAGGGGAGGTTGAAAATTCCCTCTGCAGTGGGGAAGATGAAAAAAGAGAGGATTTTCACAGAGACCCTGCAGATCCAAGCATCTGAATCCCCAGTTGCACGTGATGGGCAGCCAGAGCCTGTACTCCATTAAGTGTCAAAAGCAAACTGGCAAGATGGGGAACAGGAGGCTTGTGACTTTTGACACTAGGAAAACAGCTCCTTTTCCACCTGTAGATCTGTGATTGCAGAATTGGTTCGATGTCCTGGGTAGCTGTCAGAGCTGGTCAAGCCTGATGTGCAGGCACTAAAAAACAGTGTTTGAAGGTGGAGGCTTCCCCTCTGCTGAACTGACCTGTGCTCAGGGGAGATTTTCAGGGGACTTCAATCCAGGAGGTTGAGAAGAGACTAATTTTGATCATCTTAGACTATTATCCCTTGTTGCTCATCCATGTGAGCACCATCAGTAGTGCCAAAGGAGAGCTGGAGCCTATCAGGAGTGACTACACGGCTGGGGCCCATGTTGGCAGCTTCCCAAGGTAGTAGAGGTCTGTAAAGAGTAGTGGTCATTTGCAAGTAATTCTCATTATAAGAATGGGAAAAGGTGAAATACAACGTAGAACGTGAATTCACTTTAATTTGGAAATGCTTTCATTTGGACTATAGCCTAATTCTTTGTTCAATTATATATTCTCACATCCTTACTTGTTTTTGTCAATTTCCCTTAAGCCCACTGTAACGTTATGTTAGAGTCAAAGCAGAATGGTTTTTACATGAGGTCTACCCTTCTAGACTGTGATGGTAGAATTTTAATGCCTTTAGAGCAAGTCAGATAGAAAGGGAGGACGTATGTACAAATGACAGATGCATTGATTTTACAGACAATTCTGGTGTGTAACAAATGCTGTCAATCAAACTAATGAATATACACAATATTATTCACTACAAGGTTTGTCAAAGTTTTTTTACTGTTATTGTTAGATAAATAAAGAAAAGTGTTTCATTAGAGCATCATTTAGATAAATGACAAAAGAGCCCATTTCAATTGCTGTCTAATTGTAGATTTTGACATGATAATATAATGTAAAAAGGGGTTTTCTCTTACAGACATACTTTTACTGAGATTTTTTAAATGGAAAAGCTGGTGCAGTCCATATTCTTATTCATTTTACATACATACGCTATAGATAAGCCTATTGTCAATAATATGATTCAGTCAATAAAGGATTCTTCTGGCCAGGCAAAATACTTTTTCAATTATCGTCAGGCTGCTTTTGCTCAGAAGACATAATTGCTTTTTCCATATTTGAATATTGGAAAAAAAGATTAAAATTAAGTTTAGATTAAACTAAGTAATTCACAAATAGGGTTATATATTTACTGAAGGATTATATTGTAGATCTCTAATATTAAAGGTTTTGATGCCATAATGTTTTCATTTTAGGTAAAAGGGCTCATCAGAATATGACACTAAATTAAATGACAGAATAAAACTTGATGGAACATCAGTTCCTCAGAAAGAGTC
>JAOXNG010000004.1:5380484-5397284 GCA_028566535.1 Scolopax minor
ACCAATCAACCCTCTTCCACAAGAAACTTAAAACTATATCATTGTTAACTCTAGTTTTAAGCAGAAAGTTACTTCAGTCAGTTGGATCATTTCGTTCACATAGTCTGTTGAGGTGTAGACTACCCAAAAGAAGTATCTGGTGGGGTGAAAGCCAAACTGTGACTTCACTGAAGGAACAAGCTGAAAAAAACCATGGATTGTTCTCATGGTTTGGGCTGAGTTGCTGATGACCAGATGACAGATGCTCTCCTCCAGCTCTCATTCCAAGGAGAGGAAGAAGACAGATAAAGAGATTTGAATTTAGGAAAAACTACTTTAATTAAATATGAATAATAAAGTAAAAAGGAAATAATAAAAAAGATACTATATATACACAAAACTACAACAAGCTCCCTGGCAGCTATCACGCAGGCACTGGGAAAGTTCCAGACTGGTCTAAGTGACAAATAGGAACTGAATTCCAGAACACACTGTTGGGATCAAAGGTAGACAAACTGACAGGGTGTTTCTTGGGCATCAGTCATCAAAGAAAGGGAGACACCAAAAGAGAGCCATTGAAGCCTTTGATCCCTCAGCTTTTATAAGGAGCATGGCAGATGGGATGAAATACCAGTTTGGATCACCTGACATGTCCATACGTCTCCATGGGTTGGACCCCTCCATGGAGTAAACAAGAGAGTCAGCTGACTCTCATTAGTGCTGCAACAATTATAGGCAAGAGCCTCTCTCACTGAACAGAAAGTTTCCTCTGCTCCACCCTAAACCAGGACAATTGTGAAGGGTGGGAGGACAGCAGCAGGGCAGAGAGGAAAACGTACCAATGCATGGAAACAAGAAAGAAAAAGAACCAGTGTGTGCATTCAAATATGCTACTCATTTTCTCTTTTTTTCCCCTCAGTAATTAGAGCCCTTTAAAATGGAAATTTATTTAGGTTCAAAATTTATAAATCAACTCGCAAATTATCCTACTTATGCAAATGGACTCACTGATTAATAAAATTCTGCTAATAAGATTCAGTCTACATATCTTACGTGGACTGAGCTACCAGAACAAATCACAAAGCATAGGGTGTTCACAATAACAGTGATACTGTGATTTAAGAACTCCTTTGTACCACTTGCCACTTACTCCACTAGAGATGGAGACTTGAATCATGAAGTTATGAACTACATGTTTTTAAGTGTTGAAGTACTGTAAAATGCTTTGAAGGGCTCCATTTCAATTCTAAATACTTTTAAAAGCATGATCCTTAATGGTTTGTTTGAGGAGGAGAGCTGGCCTGTAAGATTACATTTAGCTGCATTTCCTAAGTATTGGAATATACTCCTTTTAAGACAGTTTCCTAACTTCCCCAAGTGAATCAATATATGTTTATCTTTAAATGCGTATTTACTTCCAGATCCTAGATCTGAAGGTAAGAAACTCTGATTTAATCTTCTTATTATCCAGGTTGAGAAATAATGACAGTGCTTGCATTTGTTTTAACCAGCATTTAAAAACTATATAGATATTGACTCTTGCTGGTTTTATTACCATTAAAAACATAGTTACCTTTCTACTTTGAAAGAGTTAAAATGTTTAATTACAAAATTGCAAAGCTTAAAGTTTAAAAAAAATAGAATTTGAAGAAAGATCAAATTAGAAGTTATTTTTTACTGCAACAATAGCCATAATGACATAATTAAAGAGGTTTTGGTTTTGTTTTGGTTTGTTTGGTTTTTTTACAGATGAATTCAAATTATTTATGAAAAGGCTGCCTATGAATTATTTCCTGAACACATCTACTGTAATGCATTTGTGGACAATGGATTCTAATTTTCAACGTCGCTATGAGCAACTGGAAAACAGCATGAAACAACTCTTCCTTAAGGCACAGAAAACTGTTCACAAGCTCTTTGGCCTTAGTAAGAGATGCCATAAACAGCCACTGATCCGCATGCCAAAACAGAGGTAAGAAAGCTTATGACAACCTGAGAAACTTAAGGCTGCTATCTTGACACTAAAATCTCCTTAAGGGGTTTCCTTGAGATGTGGTAATGTGTGCAGCATGTAATATATGCAGAGTGTACAATCTTTCTATTTGTAGGTGTTGAACAATCCTGGCTTTCAATATTGTTCCATTCATGTTTTCCTAAATATGATGGGAGAGGTCAAAATAAAGCCTGCTATTTGTATGACTTTGTATTATGTGAGGAAACTTAAAAATAACCTGAGCATACAGATTTATCACCTTTGGTCTGCATCTGTTTTATAGAACTGTATTTTCAGTGGAACTTGGCCAAGTGTAAGAGTTTCAAATAATTGTACACCAAATACCGAACACCTATTCTGAAGCAAGCATAGCTATTTTAAGAACTTTCCAGGTCATTATACAGTATATACTACATAATATTGATTTCTTGTCTCATTTGTCAGATATGAATTAGATTTGAAAGAATGTCTAAGGAAAGAAAATTGAAGTGTTTTAGTCCTTTGTAGAAACAGAGAGATCCTGAAAGCTAGCTAGTAAAAATCTGTATTAACATAAAGTGGTTAAAGCTAATTGCTGATCGAAAATTGTTTCATTGAAATTAGTGGAATGACAATAGAGAAAATC
This sequence comes from Scolopax minor, assembly GCA_028566535.1. Taxonomy (NCBI): domain Eukaryota; kingdom Metazoa; phylum Chordata; class Aves; order Charadriiformes; family Scolopacidae; genus Scolopax; species Scolopax minor. The sequence continues at coordinate 5,383,082 of JAOXNG010000004.1, forward strand.
TGAAATGAATGAGCTTTTAAGGACATCATTCTTCTAAGTGCAACTATTGTGGGCCTAGTACCATGACTCCTTCACTTAGCACGTATCTCCGTCAATTTTTAAGGAAATCTAGTTTAGGCTCACAGTTCCAGAACTGCTGGGGTACTTTACTCTCCCCTGTTTTCAGCTCCCCTGTGGCAAGCTAAGGCTCCAATCAATTCCTCTTTCCCTTTTGGAGGCACTTAGTTAACCCTTCTGCTTTTTCTTTCAGGATGCAGCAGATATGGCTCTTATGGCCCACTTTTCTACATATTGTGCTTTGTTTTGTGACCTGCTAGTTAAACAAAAAATATATTTTTCACTTGTCGGGATATTTCATAATTAGAAAACATTCCACTAACAAAGGTTATATCATCACTGCAGTGCTTTAACATCATATTCTGTGTTTCTTGGGCATGAATTGAATGAGCATCCTGTCAAAGAGATGATTCAACGTGAACACCCTCAGCTGGAACCCAGAGCTTTTTGAAATACAAGCAACAAAATCCAACCTCACTTTTATTTTTTCCCTCTACCAAAATTTTAAGTAACCAAGTCTTCCAAAATAAGCACTGTATGGTTTTGAGATAACCTTTGGTTGCCATCAGTAATGGCAATGGAAGAATGGAAATGAACTGAGATCAGTTGAAATGATTGATCAAAACACACCTTTCTTGTAATATGAAGAGTTGTGGGGTTTTTTTTTCAAATGCAGAACTTGTGACTTCACAGTTTATTTGTTAATAGTAAATTTTACTGTTTTACAGGGAGCTGTACTAAACTTTCATAACAGCTTGATTTTGCAATGCATCTCTAACTTAGGAATGTCATAATTTACTTTTAAGATAATTGCTTTCCATTTTAGTGAATGCCCTAAATTTTTTTCTAGTTGGTACAGAGGGAGATTGGACATAACATAGTGATGATCAATAGATGACTCAAAGATCAGCGCTAATGGCAGGTTTGGGAATACTTAGGCAGTGGGATGCATTTGCTAAAAGAGAACACTTTCAAAGGCTGGATTCCATCTGACTATCTGGGAAAATTGCCTTCTGACATCAAGGCTTTTATGGCTGATAAGAAGAGCTTTAAATGGAGAAGTGAGGGGAAAAGGTCAAAAGAAACCGGTTTAATTTCCAAGCCTGGTTCAAAAAAATCTGATAGACCAAGATACAGGAATGGATAAGGGAATATCAGTGGTGAAAAGACGGATAGTGAGGAGAAATAAAACACAGGTATCAACAAAATAGTATTCAGGTATTTCTCATGATGAGAGTATGCCTAATCCAAACAAGGTACTGAATAATTCGATACAGAATGACTAAAGGGTAAGCACATAAATGAATAGTGGGTAATGCAGAGGAGAATGAATACCTGAGTAATGCAATAGAGAAGTATGTTGCTCAGGCTGTAAAAACAGACATTTCAGCAGAAAGTGAGTGGAATAATAGAACCAAAACCAAGTGCTTAAATCTCTTGTGTTTGAGGGAAGACAGAAATAAAAGCAAAAATCACAATTTCGTGTCCCAGTGATATTCTAGACTCCAAAGAAACAAGGAGGGGTAATTGGAACAAACTGTAATCCTTTCCAAAGGCTTTCCAAAGACCTCCTTCAGATTAGTGTTTGGGCTCTGCTATTGATACTTAAGGGTGAATTTTATTATGGAACAAGAAATTAGACGGAGTTAATAGAGATATAAAAACTATTTTAAATTGTATTTTATAGCCACTAGTCTTTTCAGATACAGATTAAAGAGCCAATGCTTCAGTTTTTCATAAAGGTTGTGACGCTTGCAGTGAGTAAAACTGAAGTAACTCTGCTAATGTTTAATTTTACTCATTGTTTCACAAGTCAATAGACAAAACAAAGGATTTTTAAAGGTATATGTCAAAAATCAGACCAGGTTTTCTCTTTCATGAAGCTGGGAAGTGTGTCCTAAATGTTTAATGTAATTTATGAAAAGTCTATGAGACTGAGTTTTATAGGGATTTTTCTATATATTCTGCCAGAAATTGTTTTGTCCCACTTGAAGGAGCTCCTACTACAGTCAAGGTTATAATTCATTACTGGAAATACCTGTCTGTCTTCTCTAACCTCAAAATTTTTTTACTGAACATAAAAAAATTGTTGTTTGATTGTTTTTAAATGTAATTCAATTAATCAGTTAGACAGAATTACTTGCAACTTTTCCATATGTCCTGAAGAACCAGGCCACTTATTAATCTTAAAACTAAATTGTATTTATATTTTAATTTTCTAATCCTTGAAAAAAAATGCTGTTGAATCCTCTCCTAACATCATTGTTCATAGCAGAAAAAAGTCAATTAACTTGCAAGTTAGAGAAACTACAGTCCCATGTCTCCTTTTTAAACAGAGTTTATATTCTTCAGCTAGAATAATGTATAAATAGCTTTCTTCCAGTCTGCACTAGCTACCAGAACAATGTCTTATTTATTAGAGCACTTTGGTATACACTGGAGGTAGGAAGAGTACTATTTTAATTTTATTCTGTTCACTGCAAATCTTTTCAATCCAGAGGTTTATCCCATATTTTAAGCTTTCTTTCATTAACATGAAACATATCATTGTTCCTTTTCCTAAAAAAACCAAATCATACCAACATATATCAAAAGTCTGCAAATTTCCATTATAAGCTATTATGGTAATACTGAGTGTAACTTTTAAAATTCACCTGAATTAATCAATATACTTTTTGTAACTAGTGAGGTACTTTCCAGTTTTCTAAGGTCAAAGAAAAATACCAGTTGAAAATTCAAAACCAAGAAGGAGCACAGAAATTGCTATATAGATAATCTGTTCCCATGCTGTATATTTGGATAGAATGGCAAAACATTCAATTTCAAGAGATAAAGAGGAAAACAACATTTAAAAAAAATGCTATCTGTAAACGAAACTTGACCTGTGGATTAATGCTACCGGGTGAGCTACTGCCTCCATGAATTTGATGCTCTGCTGGTTCAAAAGGCTCAAGTGATTATTACTAATACGTTCTCATTGCATTGAGAACATGTCAGCCTTAAAAACTTGCAGTGTCATATGCTCATTCATTGTGTTTTCTTGGCCGGAGTCCACCGCATGCAGCAATTGTTATTCCACTAGATGGCCAGCTCTCGCCGCTGTTTTTATCCAGGAAGGTTGTTGAAACACCACGAGTGGCACAGTCAGTACATTTTGCTTTGCAGGAATCAGCAGGTGTTGTAAAATGTGTATAGGAAGGCTGTTGAAACTACGCTAGAAGGACAATACATTTTGCTTTGTAGGAATCGGGAGAGGTGTAAAACCACATGTCTTCCCTCAGCTCATCATACATATTTCTGTATTAGGACCATGAAGGGTAAGGAGAAATAGTTAGTCTTTGGAAGCGTTTTGCGTATGTGGTCTAGTATATCTGCTCTGAGAAAAGGAGTGACAGAGTCAATAAATTAGTCCAAGCTCTCAGTTCCAGCAGCATCTTTCTGAAATGAGGTGAGAACGTGATGTTCTGTTACAGGCAGTAAGGGGCTTCCTCACAGCTTAGGCTGAGTGTCCTGACTCACACCTGCACTGAAAGATGGGATCCGTGCATGCATAATTTTCAAAGAAGGTAAACTGAGTGGAGGGAATAAAGAAATATCAATTTTGCTCAATGGGAAGAGGTAAAACAGCAAGCAAAGTTGTGGTTATACCTTTGTTGCTGTATTATGGGGAGGGAAAGTGGGTTTTGTTTCTGTTTTGACTGACACAACAGTAAGATTTATTTTCAAATGTAATGACTAAATGCTGAGAAGCTGAAAAGCACAGGAAGACAAAGCCTGATCCTAACCATGAATTGCTATCAGTGAAACACCTGATGAGAACAAGATGAGAACCAGAGCTGAGGGTAAGCAGGGACTTATGTCCACCCAGAGTATGGAACTAAAATAAGAAAACTGGAACATCTACGCTTAAGAGCATAAAAGAAATCAAAATTCTGTTGGCAGAAGACTCTTCACTTTCCCGAATATTTTTCAGTAAGCATAGCAAAGATTTCCAGTGATTGGATTTAATATTCAAACACTACTGAAAAGCATTGAAGGCAAAGAAAAGCATTAATTTCTTCCTTCAGAAGTTCCATTTTAGCACTTGATTTCATTCTTTTCAATGTCATTCAAATTGGTTCCTTGGCTAGTGTTATCCATTTGATTGAATGCACTTAGTACAGTATGTTGCTATATGTACAAACCTTATTTTTATGCAGTTTAAATAACTCGGTAATGAAAAAGCATCACTTGAGACCAAATTTAACTAGCACAATTTTTGATTTAATAAAGACATATAAACAAAAATATTAAAAGGAGAAACAGCATGTAAATACAAAAATAAGCCAGTGGGAAAAAATACATCTTCCTTGGCATAATAACAAAATGGAAATCTGCTGCCACAAGCTGCAACTGAAGATTATGAGCAACTAAAGTAAATAGAATTTTAATTTTAAAAGACCAAGGTACAACAAAAAAGCATGTAATCTTGAATAAAATGTCAGTATTTGAATTTTTAACAATACTGGATGCTTAATGTTACCATATAATTTACAGTGAAGTTTTTAAAGGATTTTATTCTGGTAGCACAAGCTGGCAAGTACAGACAAAACTACTTAATAAATTAAAAAGAATATTTTTATTGGCACACAAAAATACTTATTTCTGGAAGAAAACCAATTGTCAGCAGCATTATATTTGAATTATGTCCTTATCTTCATAAAGGACTTTTTTAAAGAAACGTACTCTGAAGCTAATATAGACTTAGAAGGAGTTCATCACCAGAGGCAGTGAATGGCTGCATCAAACAGAAGAGCTGCAGCAAGAATTCTGGTTTTCAAAAAAGGAATTTGTTCTGTTATTTCCCACAGAATGCACCATAGGCAGCTATAAATGGAGGTAGAGCCATGAATTTGCATTTCTAATTTTTCTCTTCTCACAGAGCAAAAAATTCATGTGCCCTGGGAGCACAACAGGGCCTGAATGTTCTAAAAACACTTCAGAGAAGTGTTATATCTTATGTTATATCTTAGTCTTCTCTTCAGTCCAGATGCAGAAAAAAGATCTAGGATATCTGACTTTTTAATAGTATTTATAACACAGTCCATCAGAATACTGAAGCCTTCAAACATGTTTTCTTCAGAATGCTTAAGAATGAAGTACACCATGCCCTGAGGATCAGTTCCTTACTGATCCCAGAGTGGTTATCAGCTACTTTAGATTCCTTTGTTGTAACCATAATTAATTCATGGGCATAAAGTTACTTAAAAATAAAATCTTCTACCAAGGAAGCCTCAAAGTTCATCACATGGAAGTTTCACAGTACATCACACAGAGATTTTTCTTTTCAAAGGAAATTTGTGGCGCTGGATGCAAAGGGAAAAATCTAATTACACATCACCTAGCAGACTACTAGAATGAAGGTGAACAGTGAGTCTAAGTGAAAATTGTGTTACAAAAAAACCCCAGTGTAAGACAGCAAAAGCACAGCTGAAGGGACTGGGCTTTATGTATATGATGCTTCTGAGCAAGAAGTGCTAAACAAGCAAATTCTGTCTGGTTTTAAAACATCTTCTCCTTTTAATAGAGTACAATGTATCATAGAGAGGTTTCTAAATAAATATAATTCCAAGGAAGAACAAAGAAAACAGTACTTGGATTGCACATCACTTTGTATTATAAAAAATACCAGAAATTTTTTTGTTCTGCTTCACATAAGATATTGCACGTGGGAGTTGACAATGGATTTGCAAGTTTCAATGTAAAAGAATGATTCTCCAGTGGAAAATTTTATTTGATCTAACCTACTAGGTACACATCTGAAAGTTGCATGCCATAGAAAAGGAAGGTGATAAGATGAAAGTATCTGAGATGAAATGAAGGTCAGTTTGGCAGTAGTTGCTTTACTAAACCAAATAATAAGTCTGCATCTTTTCTCAAAGGAAATAAGATGATCTGCTTTGAGGTGATACCTTTAATTGGATTGGAGATTAGAGGTATTTAAAACTAATGTGACAGACATAAAAATGCAATATTCAGGCCTGCAAATAATTGGTCTGATAATAATGACAAGCTAAGATGAATTCTTGTGTATATGCTTGTTTTCACACATATTTTAATAACTGTATATACGTAGGGACAGACTGCTCTTACCATCTGTCCTTGTAATATGTTTTCTCTCAAGGAGATTTGGGTTTCTAATGTTGCAGCACTTCACTCAGGCTGTTCTCAGATCACAAGCTACAACGACATTGGAATGAAATAATTTCAGCGTAACATAAAGTGCTGTGAAAATAGTAGACAGGTTGTATTAATGTCACAGAGCAGGAGTATGGCTGCTTCCATGCTCTGGAAATGCCATCCATGCAATATGTGGAATGAAGTAATGTTTTGTTCTTTTAAAGCATGGAGTACTCTCAACTGCAACTGTACCCTCTCAGTCGTGCTTCAGCAATTGTGATTTACATTTTTTCACATGATGCAACATGTTAAAAAAAGGAAATCAGCTTAGTAGGGATCCCTTAGTAGGGATCTAACATGAAAGGAGCTGCACAAATATACTATTATGATATGATATTAATATAGTGTTGCATGATGTTACACCTTGTTCTGAGACTTGCAATACTAAAATATAATTACTGAATCACTAACCACTATTTGAGTGCTGTTGCACTGGCAAATAGTCTATACTTTAAAAGGTCAAAACATTGATGTGAGATGTGACTGTACTCCATGTATTGCCCTCATATATCATATAATACAGCTGAACAATCAGACAATGCCTCAAAGGGGACAGTATTCCAAAGTGCAACAGAAGAAGATGACTAAGGGAAATCATTTCACTCAAGAAGAATGGTTTACATTAGTGTCCATCTGTTTCCTGTGGACACTCTTCGAAGAGTAACAGAGTGCTAGGGAAGGAAAACATCTTACATTTTATTTTATAGACCTGGTATTAAAGAAAGAAAAGCGCATATTAAGAAAGAGCTACTGCAGGATTTTGGCTATAAAGATACGGTATTCATCACATTTAAACCCCAGTGTGGATTTACAATAGGCAGGGACTTGCTTTTGGCCTTTTGGTAAACGGCTGTAAAGGACTTCACCTCAGGCCAAATTTAAAGATATCTTAATCACATATCCACATGAATCACTTGTAGAAACAATGTCAGAGCCAACACTGTGGTGACTCACAAGGCTTGTGAATCAACACTTTAAAATGATTATTTGACATGTGGATAGGTCCTGGCACTGATTTCTGGGCTTGGCAGCTTCTTTTTGCTTCTAGCCTGGTGACCATCTGTCTTTGTAGTCATGACATGTGATGTAATGGCCATGATCCTCTCTAGGTATCAGCCCCCCACCTTCAAGGTTCATGATAATGTACACCACAAATACAGCTGGAGGTCAGGCAAGGACACCAGTGTGAGATATTGGGTGTTGGAGAGCTTGAAAATATCCCTGAGCCCACAAAGTTGCAATGTCTTCCAGATTTCACCTGTAAAATAAGAGCATATTTGAATATTGCTTTATCTGTTCCAGGAGAGTATAAAACGTACTGTAAGGACACATCTTTTGTTATCTATTAGTTATAAAGTAAGACAGAAGAAATATTAGAAAGAATGATACTCAGTCTCCAGCATCAGGCTTCCTCTGTGGAGTCACCAATATCCCACTGTCTGAGCCTACCATCGTACAACAGGGCTAACAACAGGCTGACAATATCACATCTCCCTTGCTCTTTTTTAGCTATTGTATTTCTTTAGAACGATGCACGGACTGTCCCTTGCCATGTGTTTGTACAGCACATGGCACAGTGGGGCCCCAGTCTCAGCTCAGGCTGGGATGAATTACTGTAGCATAAATGCTTTTCTGGTCTGTGCTATTTAAAGCAAAAGTACGTCTCCTTTGTGGGAAGGTGGTATTAATATAAAGCACAAGAATGCTTTGACATGAGCGCAGACTGAAAAGGAAGATGAAGGTTGGACTTGGCGGGGGGTGGGTGGATATTATCCATATTTCAGGCAAAGATTTTCATCACTGATGCCTCACTTTGAGGTTTCTTGCTTGTCAGGTCATGTCTGTCAGCACTCTGAAAACAAGATTTTTGGGCTCTGAATCAGAAAACCTTCTCTAATTAAACTAGTCAAAGAACCGTGAGGTATGCATTGACATAGAAATGGACACATACAAGTATCTTATATTTCTCATCTGTGTTGTCCTACACATTTCGCTCTGTTAGCTCCCTCAGAAGGTGAGATACTAGCTCTCCAAGAGGACATCAAACACCAGACATTAACCTTCAGGGTTGTGCCTCAGGTCATCTTTAGTTAAAGGCATATGATAGCTTCAACTTTAGATGAACTTGAAGACAGGATAGTTTCTGTCCTGCAGATGGTGGGTTTTCAAGCATTTTATTTTTAAAAATGCTTTGAAAAGCAGTGTAAGCCTGCATCTGAATTGTCCGTATTGCCTCATGTTCCCTTTTTTAAAAAAATAAATCCTTTGCTTCCACTGTGAAGAATGTACCAATCCTGCTGTGTCTTAAGTACTTCCAAATGACATAGTTCCCAGAACAGGTTTCCTATTTGACCAATATGTACAGATACGGTGATGAAAAGACATATTCAAAGTTTGATATAGCTGTTTCATACTATGTCATTCTTCCATTTGCAATCCAAAGAAAGAAGCAACTCCAATATATCAGCTTCCAGGTAATTCAAAGTTAGTCATTCTTTCCTATTTACAGTCTATTATGTCTTTTATGTCTTTATTTTTATTTCATAAAATTAAAATAAATTAATTTTTTGTTTATGTTATCTATATTTTCTTATATGCTCTTGATAAATATGAAATAAATACAAAGAATATGGTGCATATTGAAGGGAAAAGGGTAGGAAGACATTTAATTTTTTGGAAATTGAACTGCTAGATAAGAATTCGGTTTGTGCATAATTGCTACGAATACTGTCAAGGGCAGAGTAATTTAAAGGCAGAAACACTAGGAAGAAAATTATATACAACAGTAGTTAATTTTGGAAACAAAAAAAAAAACCCTTAAAAAGTAAAAATTTCAAATGATTAGTTCCATACTGGTACATGTATGGAACGTGTATATAGCTATTTACACATTGTTGAAGAAAATACACAGATCATTTATTCCAAAGAACACCAAATAGCAAGCCCAACATCTCTACTGAGAGCAGCAGTATGACATAACCTAGAAGCTGTCCTTTCCCACTCCCCATGCCTTCCTTTCTTCTTGCCTTCTCCAGTTTTGAATGAATTTAACACTCCAGAGAGGTGCCAGGTGGACAGGGCACAAGCATCCAGCCCTCTGATGTGCTCCCAGAGGGACAGGATCAGCAGCAGGTCCAGGCTTGCACTGTCTTGCCAACACATCTCGACTTTCACTGGCGGGGATCATAACTGGAGGGTGTGAAGCAAGTTCCTGACAAATAATAAACCCCATAGTGTTTTAAACCTTGGCTTCTTGGCTGAGACCATCGGCAAGGGCATCAGTTGTGGTGACGTGCTTTGTGGACAGATGTCATCCAGGGAAAAGCTTTATTGTCGAGGTATTCATCTCATCTTTTTTGTTGTCAGAACATTTACATTCCTGACAGATTCCTGATAAACTTAATGTAGCTCAAGGGAGACCCCAGCTAACACTAGCTCCAGTTTTCAAGTTTTCAGTTCAGTTTATGTCTGGTATGTTGCAATAATTTTCAATGTATTGAAACCCGTGTATGATAAGTATAAAATAGAGGACTTATGGGTTGCAAGGAGCAGAAGTAATAAAAAATGTTGCCATTCCAGATAGAAGGCGATGCTTGCTAATTTTCTATTGCAGTTTTATTTTATTATTTTTAGTGACTGGCTTCTGTCAGTTGTCAAGATATTAAGGCAAGGAGATAGCCCAGACCAAAAGAAACTAAGACCTTCTCCAAATTCTACCTAGAATCACCTTCTCATTGCTTATTTTTCAATAATAAACAAAAACTGAAGAAATTATGAAAATAAATGCAATGTCTACAGAGATTGAAGCTTTTTTCAACGTTTTGAAGCTGCTGTTGTAGCTACCATAAAATTTTTTTTCTCCAGGTTTTATTAAAGAAACCGAATTTTTTTTTCTTTTTGATTTTATTTTTATTATCTGTGGTTTTGGTTGTTCAGATTCTTAGACAAGAATATATTCTTAGATAGTTCTTGTTCTAGCCATATGGCAGGAATGACTTCAATATGCATTCAGATCTCTCCTCACTACATAAAATTAATGTATAAATCTCTGTATTAAAAAAAAAATTTTTGAAATAAATTAACTTTTCAAAATGCATATCCTTCTAAAAAAATAGCAATTAGAAATCTTTCTTAACATTGCTTAGACTCTGTTCATTATAGTACCTGAGACTCTACTCCCTAATTTTAGACAGTAAAATTCAATAGAATCTTAAATCAGGATTATTATATTAATCTTTTTTTAGTTTTTATTATTTTTAACCTTCCAAATTGAAGAATCTTCTGGTTGATAGTTAAGAAGAAATCCTGAAAAATTCTTCAGTTGACCTTAAAAGAACCCAAAAGCATCATGCCCTTGAAATGGTGCATATATTGTTCTACATATTTTTGGACAAAATTGCTTTAACTTTGGAAAAAAATGGGAACAATAACTGATGATTTTATTAATCTAAGTTGAAAGCTTACCATCTGTGTGGATTGCTTCATCAGTGTATTATTACAGCAAGTGCTACTGGTTTAGATAATTCCTGGAGTGATGGCTAAGACACAGTATAAATATAAATGAGAGAGTTGGCAAATGTGTCCAAGTTGTGAGCAAGGCGCTGTGAAATGGATAACTAAGCTGCTGACTGTGTTGTCTGTGATGTTTCTCTACAAAACTCCAGTTAAATAAGCTCAGAGTAGAGACCAATGTAGCAAATCCCAAGACAGCAAGCAGACTTTCTGTTTCATCAATTTAGCCCTCAATGCACTGCAAAACACTTGAGTAGGATTTTCTGTCCTGCTGAGTCCAGTCCACAGTTTAATGAATCTTGCCACTGTTATGAGGTTGTTCAACAGTAAGTGATTTTTTATTTCTTCATCTGACCATCTGCTGCATATGCAGACTACTTCTTTACGTATATCCACATTTGGATATAAAGTCAGCTGCATTGGAGAGGAAATATTTTACTTGTGGATTAAGGGATGAGCAAAAGTTCATAAAAGCCAGAATCCTCATCTTTGAATGATAGAAATAGAGAAACTGTTTCCATCCATGAATATTTAAAAGGAAGTCTATACAGAATATCCGCATCTGTGCTTCTAAGCATTGCTGCAACTTGGGGTTGGATTAACTTCAAAGATTAAAATAGACCCTCTGTCTATGAAAGGCAAAATTTCTCTGTACTGAATAGACACAAGTGTCTTGACAGAGAGGAGTGAAGCTTATAAAGAAGTTTTCTACAGGAGGCACCTGTGAATCTTGGCAAATAATGATTCCAGAGCCTGTTTCTTCTTTTGCTGAATGGCAGTCATCTGGTTATAGAGATCTATAGACAAATTCAGATGAACAGTGCCATGCAGTTGTGATAATGATGACACTGCAAGTCTCACGTTCTATTGGATCTCACCCAAACTTGCAAATATATTTTACAGAAATACCCTTTTAATGTATTTCATCTTTGAAGTTTGAAAGAACAATCCCTATGTCTTTTCCACCCTTGCTGTGAAGGTGACAGTGAAATGGAATCAATATTCTGTGTGTGAAATTCACAAAATTTTTCTGCAATTCTTAGTTTAAATGTATAGCCTTGATATTAAAGAGAAGTACCTTGCAATGTTTGCAGATCCTAATCCCTAATCATTTATATAAAATATGCAGCCCTGCACATTTGAAATCATATTCATACATTTACAGAAATTTAATAAATAATATTAAGGAGAATATTTACAGAATTATCTCCTCAACAAAACTTTACAGCTTTTCAAAATTGTCAAGTTGAAATTTCTTGTGCATACAAGCTAAAATCAACAAAATCTTGCCTCTTAAAAATAAATAAACAATTGGTTTCTTAAATCTACTGCCGACCAGGAATTTTATAAAACTGTCTTGACTATTCTGCTTTCACACTCAAAGAAGCATTGTTTTAGGAGAGTACATCACAGATTAATCCCTCTGAGTCATACAGGGACTTTCCCTGCTTTGGAAGAAGGCTCTCTTTCACAACATTTCCTTGATTCTGATTGCCTTGTGTGCAACTCTTGTTGCCTTGATGATTAAGTAGAAAATTGGAGTTTCTGATTATTAGATAAAAAGTAATAACTAGTTACAGTAGTTTTCTCTCTTCCTGAGTTTATTACATACTTGTTTTAGAATCTGAAATCTGTTGCTTGATCATAATTCTAGTCCAACATAACATCAATGTTACCAGCTCCAGGAAAGACGTGAGCAGTTCCAAGTATTTACTTTTTTGCACTCTTATGTCTGTAAGCTTCCAAGATATTAATAAGATTTTAATTTCTTTTTGGCAACATCAGTCTAGCATGGATTCATTCTTTTGAATCACAAATAATCTAATCCCATCTCCCCACAATGTTGCAGGTTAGCCATTTACTGTTATTTGTGCTCAGTGACCTCATGGAAAAATACAGCTGCTAATCAGTTCAGATAAACTTTTTTATTTTTTCAGTAAATATGGTTAACACTTTGTATTCAAGTAGAGAAGCTGGTATACTTGTGAGGTTCAGTTTACAAACTGAGATTTCTAGGCTGTTCTGCATATGGTGTTGACATCAGAAGGTGCTGAATTAACATATCCACTGGAAGAGAGGGAAAGACTCTTTAATTTCTTGAGAAGATGGCTTTTAAAATGCAGCTAAGGTATGCAACTGCCGCTATTAAGGCACCTGAATAGCAGTGACACTTTGCATACTTTTAAGCTGAAAAGTAAAACTGAGTATGATTAATGAGATGGCTTTACACTTAACAGCACATCTGGGGATTATGTTATTTTATATTCGTCTACCAAACTCCCATAAAAGTTGCTTATTGTAGCATAGCACTTCTGTCTAGTTACATCATGTTCAGAGCCTTAACAGCTCCCATGTTCTTACAAAAGGAAATACACTATGAAGAAACTCAGTCTTCCTCCGTGGAATTCACCCTTCAAGGAGGATAAGGACCACAAAACACTGGAAGGGTGTTTAGAGGACACTGGGGTCTTTATATAAATATTGGAAGAGGTGTGAGCATGGGAGTACACAAACAGAATATCTGCTTAATTTCTGGGGTGCAGGTAGACTAAGGAGAGGTTAAAGGCATGACCAGAGCTGGGAGCAGCTGTTTGCTGGGCACTGGTGTGCTGAGTCCTAGCATCACAGTTTCTTACTATACTTTACGGTGAAGGAATTCACCACAAACCCATGACTATGGTGTGAAGAAAATGGGTATGTACTTTTAGGGATCAAGCACATATTCTTTCAGTGTCACATTTGAGCCCCAGAGTGTCTGTGGTGCTGGTAGCAGCACCCATGGTGGGACCTGTGCACAAGCACTGGAATAACCTGAACAGCAATAGAGAGATGGTAGTGTATTGATAGCTCTGAACAGAAAGGGTGTTGGACTTGCAGTTGTTATTGCTCGTTTATTAAAAGATAAAAATTTGAAACCATCTAAATTCTGCTGAAACTCAACTGGTATTAGAGTTACTACTACGTGTCCTGTAGTAGCAACTACTTTGTGAGTATGTCCTCATGTAATGGGTTTCTGGCATGAGCTCGAAGATACCCACTGATCACACAACATAAGAATAAGAGTTCTCCTTTATAATCATTATCCAAATTAATATTTTTTTATATATATAACAAGTGAAGTTTCCTTGATTAATAGTCTTTTTTTTTCAAAGATGTTATTACTTATGAACAGTTGAGTCACAACAAATTTCTTATTGCTTAGATTCTTTCATATTTCTTTTTTCTGTTATTAGTAAGACAGTATAAGTTCACCATTAATGAGATATTAACACTTAATTTTCATTAGTTTTAACTGTATCCATAATAAAAAGAATTCAGTTTCATTTCTGGAGCAGTAATCATACCATCCTACAGAGTACCTTGCTCTCAATCTGGCAGGTAACAAACAGATATAGGGACAAATAAAATTAACAAT
>JAOXNG010000004.1:5425369-5437080 GCA_028566535.1 Scolopax minor
TACACAGGGCATCTCCATGTAAAATTTGAGAATTACATGATTTGCAAATTACATAAGACAGAAGAGATATGGTTCTGATACCTAAAGTATCTGTATCTATCATAGCAGTAACTGTAAGCCTGTATCTTACACCTTACACCTTTTACATTATTATTAGATCTATTTCTACGGGTAGCTGGCACTTGAGCGGAATGGAAGGTATTAAATTAGTCCTTTTCAATCATTATCATCCATGTCAACTTTTTCTGTCGTTCATTCTTAGTCATTCAAAAACTCTGCAGTGATCTTTATATGCAGACTATGAATACCAAGGAATGAGCCAGAGAACAGAAAGTTTCCATCAGGTTATAAATTACCCTCAGATCTGAAGGCATGTAAGAGAGTAAGAATGTATTAGGTTAACCTCTGGTAATTGTGAATGCTCTTGTGTTCAAAGCCTCCTGCAATTTGAGCTAACACACAGAGTCACTTCTTCATTGCCACTGAAGGCTGTGAGACCTGTACACTGAGAATTCAAATTCAAAGAAAGTGTCTCTCTCTCCCTCACTTCCCTCTTCCTCTATGAATCACTAAGCACCATTTGAGCCTGCAAGTCTCGCTTGAAAGAATCCGCATTAATTACTACTCATCAGCCTTAAATATGGTGACAGCTCCTGTAAGCAGCAATGTTTATTTTCTAACCACCTTTTCAGCTTTGCTGTCAAATGGAGATTTTTTTTCAAGTTCCCAAGAAAACAACCTTTCTCTGTGACCAGCTGGTGAGAACAAATCTCCGATCCCTCCTCTTTCCAATTCTGAATTCACCATCCTTATTTCCTTGCCAATGAAATTCTGTCCTTATAGATAGGGGCCAGTCCGGAATTACATATACAGCTTTAGGCTGCTTAAAGGAGAGAAGCTGTATACTTCTTCTCAGCTGATATAAAACCAAGAGTAATTCTGCTGAAATCATAACTGCTTCATGATACATATGACAAATCTAAACTCAGATAGGCCTACCAGATCAATAGTGGGTTTGTTTTATAAATATTTCTATTAGATATATTCAACGCTTGCTGGAAGAGAAACATTTTAACTGTCTTTTTAAAATACCTGTATTCTTTAAGTTTTGCTTAATGAAAATAGCTCGATTCTCCACTGCTTTCATCTCTTGCATCATGTCTTCCCAGGATCAATTTACTTTCTGTGTACCCTGCCTATCCTGCAGGTATGTCCATACCTACAATAGAGTATCTGACTTCTCCTGTAGTCTGTCCAGGCAGTTAGAGAGGCAACAATACTGGCAATTAGGTACTTTATTTTCAGCAAATCAAAATAAGGCTTGGGTAAAAACAGATTGCTTTGTATATGTCACAGTAAAACAGCATTCCCACATGGGAAACCAGTATTAATTTCATTTTGGTTGGTAAACAGGAATCAAAACAGAAGCTAAGGGACTGCTTCTACTTAACATTTGAACCAGAAGTTATTTGTTTAATACCATCAGATTTATAACAGGTTACTAGCAGCCACAGATATAGGACAGCTTATAGCAGTCTACAGATCATCTGCTGCTGCTACTAAAGAAGTTTTTGAAACACCTCACTAGTTCACCTCCTACAGGGGACAAAGTGTTCGATTTTCATGTCAGTATTAAGCCATGACTCATGTCACACATTACTGCCTAAAATCTCTGCAAGCTCTTGACAGGTACTGCGATCCAACTGTCAAAAATTTCTTAATTTTCTGCAAGTGTCTGTGGTTTGACTCTCTACAGAAACATCTCTTGTTGTAAAAGTTTGTTTGGAACTCTCTCTGCCAGACTATTTGATGTTGAAAAACCTTTCCAATGGAGAAATTGTTATTCACCAATTGCTTATATTTCTTGCATCTGAAAAAAAGAATGCCTAAAAAGCCATAAAACAAAACTTTTTTTGCTTATTCCCCACGAGAAAATCTTAAGTCTTCCAATTTTAAAATATTAAAGTCCAAAACCAATCCACATTAACTGAAGAACTATAAATAACATAAAAAATATTACCTAAAATAGAATTCTGTTTCTAGTTTTCTGTAGGATAGAAAAGTTTTTGTATTAGAATTTTTTTTAGAATTAGTCTTCACACAGAACCACTCAGCACTAAAAATACGGTTATGAATGACAGCTGTTCACAACACTTTCAACTGCTTAAAGTTCCTCCAGGAAGAAAGAGTGAACTCAATTCCCTGGGAAGCCTGCTCCTTATAGTGTAGATACTTTTCCTCGTCTAAGATCCATCAAAAGGTTTCTTCCTAAACAGAACATAGGAGAATTATTGTCTGAATTAAAAACCCAGTCCCTGAATGAGACATCTCTGAAAGAAAAGAAGAAAAAATTACCAGGGAATTAAAAGGTTTCAGAGATTAAACAACAGAACCTGCAACTATAAATACAATTTTTATGTCTTTTCACTTACATGATACAACACGGTTCACAAAAGGAGAGAAGACAGGGTATAAACCACAAACTCTTGGTCAGCTCTAGAGGACAGAATAAAGCTCCTCATCCACAGGATTTTCCAGGACCTCATAAAACTTTCAGTGAGGAATGCTGCCAAAATAGATACAGCTCCATGAGGCACTTAACTTTCAATGAAACATAATTTTCTACTGAAAACCTTTCTGACCAGCCTCCGTGAATGATAACAACTCTGACAGATCTCTTTTATGTGGGAAGATTTAAGAGAGTGTATGTGTCATATGTACATTCACCTCAGTAACTCCTTGTCTTTGTAGTAACAAGATCTTTGTTATTCTCTCACAAGGCTCTACATCATTACCTGCAAGGAAAGCTGGGTGTCAATGCCAAATTCAAATCAATAAAGAGCCGAAGGACCCGTAATGGTGCCAGAAGTAATGATTCAATTAATCTTCTGAATTAGTGTCTGCTTCATTTCCAGGAAGTCCAGAAGCATACGTAATGGGCCTATTTTGCACTATTAAAATACTATGAGAAAAATGTTGCTGCTTTAATTTGGATCACAGACCTGCAGGAGGAATCAGGTAGGAGGAACACCACAGTGAACCAATATGATTCTGGGGGGAAAAAAAACAGAGAAAAGTGCTATCCCTTTTTATTCTGTTTTGCAAACAGGTAGAAGAGCAAAGAGGAATATTGTTCCTGCACTGTATTGCCACCGTGAGCACACAAATATCCTGCCAATTACACCTAAAGGTAATCAGTGGCACTGGCGACTGGTGGATTTGTAACAATGCAGGGAGGCCTCTCCAACTGAGTCCTCCTGAGGTTCTGAAATACTTAAAGTGGCCACCTAGTATCAAAATCAATCAGAGAGAGTGAATGTTGCTCAAAACTGCTGGACATTGGCAAGTCCATGGCGGTGATTGTAGGAGCCTGTTCCCCATTCACCTCAGGGAGAATGAGCAACTTGTGCTCTCTCTTCTCCAAACACAGGGCACACGCACCTGCTGCCTTGCTCTCCTACTGTCTGTTGTATAATGGTCAAGGTATTATAAGCTGGCTGTATATAATGGTGACAAAGCTTTCTAAAAGCATTGCAGATAATGTTATTTCATGGTAATTTCTTCCATTGTGAACATGGGAATGCATTGGTTGTTTGCCCGATGTTTGATTGTGATTTTGTCAATATGGAGCTCTCACTTGTCAACAACCAAGAAAGTATCTGATTAACTCTTTTTTCTCTTTTTTTTTTTTTTTCTTTCCCCTGTACTCTTAAACGTATTTGAGTCTCTCTGCTCTCCTGCTAGGCCAGGTAGCAGAATGGCTCCTCATTACTTCATGCATTGTTTAGCAACAAAACAGCTGTAGGAGTTCAAATGAATGGCTGAGTAGTAGAAACACTGACATGTTGTTCCAGCACAGAACCTTTTGTACCTTGTCACAGCGAAAAACACATGTATGCTGCCTCTGAGCAGCACGCTGAGATTTCCACTGTGTAATTTAGTTCCACTGGCTGTTGGAGCTCCGTAATTCAATACAACTCATTGTAAAGTTACCACAAAAGAGGCAAACAGATCTGAAATGTAAGAACTTCTCTGCAATTTCTTATTGATTCATAATGAAAAGTGTCCATTAACATTAGAAAAGTATTCATTTCTTAAAATGTCTAGATCTTCATTCTTTCAGGTCCTGTGTATTTCTGGAAAAGTCACAAGGAATTTAAGTTGTATGGGCATCCCTTGGAGTTCTCTCAGCTTCTCATTGCTTGGGGCCTAAAAACAGTAGAAACAGTGCAAAACTACTTGTCAACTACTTATATTTAAAAAAAAAAAGAAAAAATAAGGAGTGAAACTATTTGACATAATATGAAAAATGCATTCAGAAGGTACAAGAATCTTACCATTTTAATCTGTAAGAATACTTACATAGGCAAAATATTCTTACTTAAAATTAGTTTCTGTTGTAAAGCTGAAAAGATGTTAAAGTCCAGCATGTTAATGCCTGATGGGCAGCTTGCCAAAAACACAGACATCTGTTAAGAGGAATATTTTGCATAAAGCATTCCCATGGACACCAAAACCTTTATTAAGGACCAAATCTATAACAAGGTTTTCTTTCAAAATGAAATAGGTCTAGCCTACTATCATGTTTCCTACCTGACAATCTCAGGGTCTCTGTCAGAAGTAAGAGCTGTATTTTAAGTGGTGGCATGCTTGTAGAATTGAGAGAGCCTTGTAGAAATAACAGGCTATGGAAGCTAGTTTTGGGGTGGGTTTTATTTTTTATTTTTTTAAAGATCCATGGAACTTTGGTGAATGTTTTTATAAGGTTCTGTGCAATTACTAACAACTTCTGTTCAAGGCATTGACACTTATGAATATTCTGTAAATTAAGTGCTTTTGCTCAGACTCGCTCTAACAAGAATCTGAACAGGGTTAGTAACAGGCTCAGATATTTGTTTACTGATAAAGAAGAGTATTTAAAATTTAGAAAAAAAACACTAATTACTTATTACACAGATTGAGAATTATTCTAGGATTGTCTTACCAGTTTTTCTTAATTATCTTAACAAAATTTGGCAAACTATATGTAGAGATAAAAATTATTTTGAGAGTGGCAACATTACTACATCTACAAGATAGATTCCTTTTGTTAGTCCCATTAATCAGAGTGGGACACATTCCTCAGCCTACAAAAAATCAGTAGGAAAAAAAATACCATAGAAGGCAGACATCAACTTTATTAAGTTTGTCCAAAAAATATATTTAGAACTTACTGATACATTAAACAGTCCCTCAGTAACTATCACTCTGTGTCTTTACAGGATGCAGATTTTCTGTTTTTGTATACACAAGTGATAGAAGAATCTAATGAGTAATTCATTGAAAAACACCTGCAGCACATGGAAGACATGGAAATCAATCATCATCTGAAACTCATATTAGAGTTTACAACCTAGGCTGGAATTCAGGTCAGTCCTAAAACAGCTTCACACTCAGAATTAGCATAAGGCCAGTAGCACTTCTTCACATTTATGATGTTGCCATTGATACCAGAATCTGGCCATAAGCAGTCATAGAAACTTCAGATCTGATAGAGCTCCGCTATAATTTGCAGCTTATAAGGCAATAAATGTCTCTGCCAGAACTCCTTATAAACTAACTCTCACAAATAACGTTATCACCATTCAATGAGAAAAGGCTAATAAATTTTAACAATCATCAAAGCAAAAATAATGCCCTAAAATCCAGGTGAATAAACTGCTTCCACAGAGCTGGATGAAAAATCAGGGAAATTAAGAAGCACAAATACAGGACAATGTGGTACTTAAAAGCTTGGGTGACTTCAATCCTCCAAGATCCAATCAGCTTCCAAGTTGTCTCCCCTTTATGGGAGCGGAAACTCCCATCAGATCTCAACATACACATGCAAATGCATGATAGAACAAAAATATTGACAGTTAAGTATGAGGGATACCAAATTAAACTGTCAGATTTGATGGTTCCAAAGCTTTAAGTGCAATTTAGTCATTCAGTAGCGCCTCTTACTACATTAAACCAAAACTAGTGTAACGTGCCTCCCTCTCCTCACCCCCCAACCTGTCCCAGGAAAAAATATTGAGACTTTTCTCTTGTGAGGGGTAAGGCTTATCTGAAATCAGCACAAGAACATGCATTAACTGTTCCATTGAGTCTGCAATTGCAAACAGAGATATCACTGTTTTAATAAAATACATCAAGGGATAAACAAATATTTTTGGCTCCTGGTATTTTGTCTATAAAGATTTATCTCCTTGCTTGCACATTTTTCTGCATTGTACAATACCATAAAAAATGACTAGCACATACAGAATCATGGAAAATGCGGCTGGCTAGAATACCATGTAGTCCATTTTCTTATAGCAAGGCAGCACAAACTGTCCAAATGCAGTTTCTGGCAGATGGTGGTCTTTTTTCTCACAGAACTTCAGTAACTGAACCTCCATAACCATCCCAACACAAATTATTCCAGCACTTCACATTCTTACTTCTTATTAGCTAACAGGATATTTTTTTTTTTATATCAAATTGTAGCAAGAAAAGATTATGGTTTTAAACATATGTTTCTACTTTCTTCACAAAGGAAGTGGATAACTTCCATTCCCTTTGAAATTTGTTATGAAGACCATTGTTTTCTTCCCAGAGTAAATATGAAGGCGAAAATCACAGAGAATTAATGATCTCATAATCCCTCTAAGGACTTAGAAATAACCTAGGCAGCTCTCACTAAGTTAATTATTGAACTTTTTCTCATTAAAAATTGTTCATATGCTTCCCAACACAAGGGAAGCTTGACACGGTGAAAAACTGTGTTTGCACTTTCAGTATTTGATTACTAAAGAAAAGTTAGGTGAATATTTAAAAGGCCTCACAAAAACCAAAACAGAGTTTTTCTGCACATATAATATAGTGTTTTCTATAGAGCAAGGTGTCATGCCCTTTGCCGAGCAAACTGTTGTGCCACATCCTGACTAACGTGCCATGCCCTGTGCACAGTGCTCTTGGTCGCAAGTGCTCCCTAGGGCCACTTAAATCTCCCACGGTTTCTTCTGGCAATGCCACCCTTTGCCATGTCAGCCTCACTCGTGACAGCTGCTGGCTCCTGGAGGGGCTCTCTGCTCTTCCTTGCGTTTCCCTGGTTCCAGGAACTCTCTGTCCACCTCAATCTAGCACCCGGTCATGGGACTTACTGTGTGCACTGCTGCATAGCTTGCCAACTGCTCGCCAGTCCTCTTCAATAAGGCAGTACTTCATTTTCTGTCTTGCTGTCTATTTTAACAAGAATATAATACTCTACTCTTTCTGCCAAAAACTGATTCAGGTTGGCCAACAGATTACAAGATTTAATAGATGAGGGAAGTCATAAACACATGCAAAGTGCTAGTGTTGTTTCTCAGTTTCTCTCATTGTAGTACCACTCTGCTTTTTCTCAAAATCAAGATCTTTACCAAATCCCTACTGAACAAACTCTAAATCAAATTTCTCTTATGGGAAAAAATATGGAATATTTTCTTGCCTGTAACACTGTTCAACAGTGATAACACATTACTTAACATGTACGGACAACTGCATTTTCTAATGCAGTACCAGGCAAGTATTGATTTCTCACAATAAACAAAATTCAATGAAATTTTCATTGAACAGAATACATATAATCTGAGAGACTAGCATTGTATAAAGTCTCTGACTCTATTAGACAATTTTTAAGAAAAAAGAGATACAATAATTTATGATGGCTGCAATTGGAACCATTTCCAGGTTCCATCAATAGAGAACTCTTCTCCTTTTGAATGCTGCATATAGATAATACATAGGATGCTTTAATCACTAGTATCAACATCACTGGTATTTCACCCTGCTTCCGTACTGTAGTCTTTCCTTAATTCAGAACTTTGAAAATATACAGGGACTCTGCAATATTATCTCAACATCTTACTTCATCTCAACACCAACACACTTGTACTTTGGTTACTTGGTCACTTCCATGAAGGAACACTTTTATTCCATTTCAGGTATCAGTCCCTGAGTCAGAAAGTGTTCCTGGGCTCATGGAGTATGCACACTTCCCATTACCTCCAGTGCTTGTCTTTGAACTTGAATATAGCCTCCCATGTCATATGGCTTACTTTTTTCTATGTATCTTTTGCATCATTACTGATTTAACACTTGTTTGACAATGTGCTTCAGGCCAGGAGAGACTGACAGAAATCTGTACCTCATTTTTCCAGGCAGCCACAGTGTAACAGACCAAATCTACTGCTAATACCAGAAAAGGTATTGGGAACTGGCCAGGAAATCCAAAAGAATCCTTTATAAATGCCTTCTTTCTCTGTAAACATAATCCTCTCACTTCACATTGAAAGAAAAGCAAACACCAAGTCAAATTTATTGCAACAAAGCCAAAAAAAAAACAAACCCAAGAAGCATTCAAACAATTAGGAGACCTAAGAAGTGTAGAAAGAACACTTTATTTTATTAGAGAGTGATTGTTAACTGCCACAACAACAAACTTGATCATCAAAGGGATGTATTTTTTAGTGTAGCTCACACCAGTTGGTTAACAACTAAGAATTCACTCTTTTTCCTGTCACTGTACTCATTTTTTCTAGCAGAGATGCACTTGACAGGGAAATGATTTTTCACACTTTTTTGACATACTTATGCTGGCAAAACCATCAAGCATGGCTCGAGCCAGAATAGCACTAGAGAATATTCCTTGAGCAAAGCATAGGTGAAAATAAAATTCATAAATCTGCTTTAGATAAAATTAATAGAGGACAAGAATTAAATATTTTTCAGTGGAACAGCTAAAGGAGTGATCCAATGCTTTTATACTATTCAAGAACCTTTCAAATAGACTATTTATTTATGATTTAGAAAAAGCCAACTAAAGAAGGTTTTAAAGAAAACCTTCACATATACTGACAGAAACTGAAAATTCCCTGTGTTAGTGCAGACCCCCTGGGCCACGTTGTGATGTCAGGACCAGCCAACATCATGTTATTGTCTTGGTTACAAGTGTGATGAGCCAGGAAGATCTGGCACTTTCTTATACTGGTTACAAGCTCAGTGGGTTGGGACAATCTGGTACTTGTCCTGGTTACAAGTACAGTGAGTTGGGACAATAAGCCACTCCCTAACCATATCAAAAACTCCTTCTGCCTGGGAACCATACCTGAGAACTCT
This sequence comes from Scolopax minor, assembly GCA_028566535.1. NCBI lineage: Eukaryota > Metazoa > Chordata > Aves > Charadriiformes > Scolopacidae > Scolopax > Scolopax minor. The sequence goes on from JAOXNG010000004.1 coordinate 5,434,532, forward strand.
GTGCTGCCTGGATCATAGCCGGCTCTGGAAGGTACTAGAATTGTGGCCGAAATGGAAAAACACTGACCAAAGTCAATCTCCTCATGAACCTATAAATAGCGATCCTAAGTGAGACTCATTGAGCTCTCTGGGATTGAAGCTGGCTGTGACCCAGTATATCCCCTGGAGCTGGAACACCTCTCAGGGTAAATTTTGTGAGGATCTCAAAGACCAACTGCTGATAGAAGCTGATGAAAAAGGGTTCAAAGATCATGTGCTGACAAATGCTGACAAAACAAGCAATTCACTACAATTAGATTTTTGCAATGTTTCTAAGACCATTTGGTACCAATAATTTACTGCAGTTTGCAAGGAGAGAAAATCTTGATCATAGCTTAACCTCTACATCTATGTTTCTGTGTGTGTTTGTGTGTGTGTCATTTAGGAGACTGTTGTAAGTCCCATGTTTGTGTTTGTTTGATTTAATTTAGGAAACTCTGTTGTAAGTTTTGTATGAACCTTGCCATTTTGGAATTTTTAACTAAGTTGCTGTGTTGATTATAGCAAATTTTATTAAATTATTCTGATAATTGGCTGATGATTAAATATTGTTAAAATCATACAAGCTAATCTTGTGATTTACTGTAATAGCATTAACAAATCTTAAATTGCTGCTACCTCATAGTTGTGCAGGATCCATAATCACTCATTTCTTAACAAATTGGTGTAATCAGCAGGATCCTAAAAATCACATTCATGACAAATATGTGGAGTTGGCAGGATCTTCAACATTTGTGATATTCCCTCACAGTCTAACCCTACGGTTACATTCCAGTTCAAACAAAGTGCCAATTGACTGAAAAGGCAAATAAGAAATACTCTCACCTCTATGTTCAGTATAAAAGGAGCAATATTTTACAAGATCCGTTAAAGCAGCTCCCAAGTTCCTTGTGCAATATTTCTAGTAGATGCTATTTCAATGTGATGTTTCCGTTGGCACTCTAACCCTTCAGCCAGCCATGAAAAACTGAAAAATGGCTGCATGTAATTGAAATGACAAATACAGATCTGCAGGATCAACCTCCAGCAAGAGTCAATCATCATAAATTCCATGTTTCCTTTGTCTCCTTGTAAAATTTATGATGCAGTTTGGCTTACTTTTTAAATGAACGCTGAACACACATTGTCTGTAGAAGGATTCCACAGTTGTGTAAGCAACACACTTTTTAGATCCTGAAGATTTGTACCAATGGGAAAGTTTGCAGATGTACAGAAGCTGGTTGTGCAGCAATTTATTGCTTTATTTAGATTCTCTATTAAATTTTCATTGTGTTTGAGTTATTTATGATTTATTCTGTGCCATCTAGAAATGTGCTACTAGGAGATGCTGCTAGACCAAAGCCATGCTGTATGAAGCAGTGTAGAAGTTTTAAGTCATCCGTATCCTAAGATCCTTACACTATAAAGATAAAACAAGAATCAGGAAGGGAATACATATGAAAATAAGACAGGATTTTCATTCTACATTACGGGAAAAGGGAAAAAGAAAACAAACTGAACAACACCAGGAATACTCCTAGATTTCACTTTCTATCCCTCCCATAATAGTAGTCATAATCTATCTGAATCAAATCAAAGTTCTCTATGTATGAAACAGGCATAATAGATTTTCCTCCATACCAACTGGGTATTAAATGTAGGGAGAAAGGAAGAGCTAAGGATTTTGATCTTTACTTTTTTTACTTCTTTGTATGAGCCAGGATAATGCAGAAATGGGTATGCAAAAAAGTCATCATCCAGGTATCTGGCAAGCGTTGGTTTTGCTGAGGGCCCTAAAAATCTGTTAAGCTTACTTCTTCTGGAGAAAGAATATTTAAAAGAAAAAAAGGATCAGTATGCAGGAGAAAATTATGGTCTTTGACAGCAGCAATAAAGCAAAGATCACACCAATGAAGTACTGAAAAAGATTTACAAGTAGGAAAAAAGACATATCAAAGAGAAAGTCACTGCAAATAAAAATTTAACCAGAAACTGCAGTAATGAGAAAACATTTTCAATTATGCTTGCTCTGAAAATACATTTTGTCAAGATCTGTCCTTGAAATAAATTGCCTGATCAAGATTAGAAATAAAAAATTACTAGGATTGGCATACTGATGCTTATTGTACTTCAGGAACTAGTACCAGAGATATTTACTGGTTCATAATTATGTTACTTTAAGATCTGGCCTAAATGTCATTAAATGTGTTGTTGACAGCCAGCTGGTTGGTCAACAGCTGACTGAATATGAGCTGTGTGCCCAGGTGGACAAGAAGGCCAATAGCATCCTTGTAGCAGAAATAGCGTGACCAGCAGGACTAGGGAAGTGATAATCCCCCTGTACTCAGCACTGGTGAGGCCAGACCTCAAATACTGTACTCAGTTTTGGGCCCCTCACTACAAGAAAGACATTGAGGTTCTGGAGCGTGTCCAAAGAAGGATAATGAAGCTGGTGAAGGGTCTAGAGCACAAGTCTTACGACCCATGGCTGAGGGAACGGGGGTTGTTTAATCTGGAGAAAAGGAGGCTGA
>JAOXNG010000004.1:5462739-5476323 GCA_028566535.1 Scolopax minor
TATAAATATATATATGAGAAAAATATTTATGCCCCCTATATGATTTTCTGCCACCGAATGCAACCGCAGTTGAAAATCAGTACCTTAGCAGCTATAACTATACTAACCTGACTGACAGAGGTGACATGGTAAATATAGCAGCCATCGCTTATACCTTAAGACATGCAGAAACTTGCATATCTCTGATTTCTACCATCACATGAAAAAAAAAATGGTCTCAATGTCATGCAAAACCAATCACATGTTCATGGTGACTTCTAAATCTTTCAGTAAACACGTGCCACATTTTCAAGATAAAGATTGGCAATCATCTGTGTTATCTGTTAATGGTAGCTCCGCAAAATGGATCTGACATATTTTCATTCTCTGAATTAGCACCATATGCAGCATAAACTTCCCATAAACTAATTGATATAGAATATCCTAAGGTGTCCTCAAATATCACAATGAATTTAATGAATGAGGCTTAATTTTCTGATACTGATTTTAGTTGGTTAACTTATTTAAGAAATAAATAATTTCTGTAACTAATTGAACATGGAAATACATCATGGAAATCCAAGGGAACCTTGAACTTAATTCATTAATCGACATTGTGTTTTAATCTTCAATAATTAATTTTAATATTTTTTAATAATTTAATGTCACTACCAGTGCAAAAAATGGACACCAAACACCAGAATAAAATGCTGTTACATATTGACCCAAAATAAAAATCTGACATTACCTTAATTAATCTAGACATCCACTAAAAATAATCCAAAAAAACCCACTGTCTTATTAGCTAAGCTTTGGAATTATTAACTTATTGTTGTCTCCATCTCCTGTGAACTCTTATGAGAGTCCAACAAGCATGTCTTTCAGCTGTCATCAGGCTTTATGAAATCATTATTTGTTTTTCTATTAAAAAACTGAGATGGAAATATATTCAGTCAGTATGGTTAAGAAGAGATGCAACTCATTCAATACGTGTGCTGTTGTACATCACCATTACTCCAGTACACAAGGATCAGAATACTATTGGAGGAAGAATCATCTTGGCACATAACTTCAATTTAAGTATTTACGAGACCTAAAGTCATACATCACTTTTGGAAAAAGCACACCGTAAACACTAAAATCCTATTGAAAATTCACACCTGTGTTAATTTCCTCCTTGATACCTTTCATTCATTCTGAATAAGATCAGCAGAATACAAAGACATGTTGATCTTTTTTTCTCATAAGATTTTATTCATCCTTAAGTACCAAAACTATCCTCATTTTCTTGGATTTCTTCAAAATTTAATCTTAAAAACATTAGTTCTTAATTCAACACCATATATTATGCTCAGAAAAGCAGTATCTCTTTATTATTATTTTTAAGATACAGCAGAGATGACCCAAGATAAAATCATTGTCCTTCATACACATTTGGAGAGAAATATGAGACTGACATATTCAGGGCTATGCCAGAAAGTGCTCAAGCATATTAAAAATCCCTACCAGGATCTTAAAAATTCCCATTAGACTGTTCAGATTTACTGATCTCCACCCCTCCAGCTTTGTGCTGGCACATTTTCTGATGAGTGTGGTCCACCAGAAGGCCATGTCACAGACAGAGCAAGCACTGTCAAGCAGTGGAGACTCTTCAGGCTCACATACAGATCGGATCCAAGGTTACACAGCTGAGCATGAACACAGACACCTAGATGTCCAGGAAGGCATAAAAGAGCTGCAAAGCCTATTGATTCACAGAGTTTCCTCACTCTACCAGTGGCTACCATCGTACTCTCAAAACAGTCATGAAGGTAATGGATGGCTTACCTTGCTCTCCTATGAATATATCAATTAAAAATGAGAACTTTGAGACCTTGGGCAATTTAATGCAATTTACGTGCTAGGCCAGAATAAATCTACATATTAGAATGGTAAACCTTACCTCTTACAAATACTTTCTCCTGATTCACTGTCAAAATTGGATATATTAATATGATGATATATTGGGTTGGAATATCTCTATTAAGACCAACATTCTTATAAGGATAGAATTATTTGAAACAGTTTTATACAACTCAGAGTTTACTAGACTGTAGTACAGTCAACAGAGAGCTGTCCATATTTTCAATATTTTTATAAGGATTCATCATTTCACAGATATTTAAAATTAATTATTAGCAGAATTATGTAGAAAAAAAAATATTATAGAGCCGATTTAGTACATTCAATAGTTCTATTTTGAATCATGTTTGAATAAAGATTGCAAAAGTAGCAGTGCACACAGGGGATGATGTGGCTTAAGGAAATGTATTGCTTGTCATTGCTTCAGAAAGCAGAAAACCAGCTTGGTTTTGAGAACACAGGATCAATTTGAAATAAATGCATATATATTGTTATTTATAACTTGACCACATTGTATCAATGTAAAAAATAGAGGCACAGAATGCTGTAAAGCCATCTTTAGATCCAGCTTTTGGAGTAAAACTGCATTAAAAATATATTCAATTTTAGTGATGTGTGGGTTATCAAACATACTATGGCAGGTTATACCAGCCCCTGAGATGGACTATTCATTATGTAGCCTGTGGTCACCTATTCAATGAAAGGGAAAGGGCACATTGAAGAAAGAAAAAAACAAATAAATAAAGTCAAAGGATTTTTAAGAGGAAAAATCCAAATAACAATAAAAAAGATTGACACTAGACACAGAAACAGGAGGGCAAAGGGTTTGCAAAGCCTGCATGTCTGTATATGTTATGATGACTTTCAGTCTTCTCAGTCTGGTACACTTAATTCATTTTCTATTTGTAATTCTATTGGCAACCAAGTTGCTACACCACTCATTTGTCACCACTGAATTGCATTTGCTTCATGTCAGAAAACCATATATAAACACCTTCTGCTATTTTTTTGTTGTCGTTGTTTGCCACAGCTCTGAATCTTGGTGCATTGTGTGTGCAGGGAATATGGGAACAAGTAGGGGCATCTTTTAAAGCTTTGTCAAAGTGAGGAATGTTACATTTGAACTCGTTATAGAGTGACTTATGTGGGGGATTTCTGGCAAGTTGGTTTGTGGGATCTTTTTTGATTTCCTGTACAATTTTGCCCTTTCTAAAATTTCTCTGAAAAATAAAGGCCTACCTTAAAGCAGACATCCTTAACTTTCCGGAAGATCTTTTTGACTCAGAAGATTCTATCTAAACAGAGTACCACTTTCTATTATTACCACGTAATTGGGATTTAGTGGAAAATGTTTTTAGTTCTGGATTTGAAAAACAGCAGTATGGGGTTTATATATGGTTCTAAAGACTGCTACACAACCAAATACAACCTTCTGTGAAAATGATTACTAACAGGCCTAATAATGAGCTAGTCTGTTATAAAGAAGAATCAAAAGACTGTGAGTAAAACCCTCTCCTCACTGCTGTCAAGAAGAATTTGGTTACTGTCTTCAGCAGTGTGAAAAATGTAAGTTTTTCACCCAATTACATTTTTCACAGGAAAAAGACTGTGTTTTTTATTACTGCATGACAAGAGGTTTGTTTATAGTATGTAGAACTAGGCTTCTGTATCATCCCATGCTTAGGAACAATCAAAATTGCCAGAGAAAAGGAAATAATAATAAAAGAAAAGGCCCTCAGCCACTACGTCTACTCATGAAATTAACTTACATGATTCTACTCCCATTAAACTACTGCCTATAATTGGAGCTAATTCAAGTATATCCATCAATGCAGAGATGATGTCAAAGATCTTGACATAGCATTTGATACCAACTAGCTTCATCTGAAGTACCCTCTAGTTAAGAAAATGCAGGGAGTCGTGTAAATTCCTATTTTCTCTTTCCTTATAAGGAGTATGTCAGTGTCTGTCATATACACCATCCACTGCAATTTCCAGCTTCCGATTTAGCAAGCTCATAGTGATTAGCTCAGAAGTTGATTAATCTTTTACAGAATAGGTAAAATCAATCAATGATGTAATTGGGATGCTTGAGCTGATGCAGCCATCAAACAGAAATACCACACTCCTCAAAGACTTACATTACAGTAGAGGAGAAAACTGTTTTAAAATTAAATAGACTCCTTTAATCTTCACTAAACAGCCCCAGTATTTCAGATGCTCTGAGACTATCTAAGCAGACAGTTTAATAAATTAGATGTAACAAATCTTTTTTATGATAATAAGTTGGATCCATTCTATCAGAAGTTTTCCAGGTAGCTTTTTTCCCCTGCAGTCCCTAAACTTTGGTGTTTTCTTTAAGAATGATGATTTTTAATTTTTTTTTTTCCTACCTGAATGTGTGAAAGAACAGAAATATTGATTTTAATAGCTATACAATTTGAAAGTATGTCCATACTTAATAAATTAAACCCAGATTTCCTAGACAATCTGATCAGATAGTGAAAATGTGATTCTGTTTTTAGGAGTGATAGACATACTTAATGAAACTTCAATTTAATATTTTTACTAAGATTATTGCAATTATCTATTACAAATAGTTGATCATGTATTCAGTAGGTATATTTATACAGACAAATATACCAACAAATATAGGTACCTAGAATGTGCATGTGAATCACAGAAACAAAGAATAGTTTGGGATGGTAGGGACCGTTTAAGGGTCCTCCAGTTCTCTCAGCCTTTCTTCATAGGAGAGCTGTTCCAGTCCTATGACCATTTTCATGGCTCTCTTCTGGTCCATGTCTTCCCTGTACTGGGTACCCCAGAACTGGATACAGATCCACACAATATATAGAAATACATGTAAACAAACATACATCACAGAAAGAATTTGTGTTATATATTTATAGCTATATATATTGTATGTAATAAAAGTAAATATAATGTTTTCTTCATGATTATGACATTGGAAGAAAATCTCTCATGCTTGTATCTGGGACTAAATATGGTAAGTAAAATATTAAGTTAAATAGGCATGTAACTAAAATGTAAGAAGTGAACCTCTCTCCCTCCTTATATTTAGTAAAAGTAAAAACAGTAATTACATTTTTAATTTTTATTAAGTTGGAGAAGGTTTTAAAGTGTTCTTTTCACCTTGATTCTCATTTGTTCAAGGCATATAACAATGTTATTAATTCACCAGTTCCACTATTTCTCAGACTGGTTGAGTAATATTTTCTTTGTTCCTCCACATCATATGCCATAGAAAATATATGCTTATAATGTTTATATAACATCAGGTCCTGAAGCCTACAGCCTTAAGGTGATTATGTACCTAACTTCCACAAAAGCACTTAATCCCCACTGAAATCAGATGTTGTCTCTCACAGTAGATTCTCTAAAAGTATGGGGTTGTAAAGAACTAAGGGATTTATCTATTTCACTCATAAATTAATATCCACATAAAATTTATGTGATTTTAGATTTAGATTTAGACTCCTGTTCGAGATGTAGAGTTTCTTTATTTTCCCTTAAAATAAATCTAATATATGTAAGAAATATGTGATTCACGCTGCAAGTGGCATTTTCTAGAAGCTCCTATCATTAGTGCTAAAAATGTTTTACCATCTGTCTCCTTCTCTTTTCACTCATTTGTTTTGCTGTCTGGAGTCATGTTATTTACTTATTGAAGAAAGAGGGAAAGTAAGCATAAGGAATGCAGATATCCTTATTTCAGCAAATACCCTCCACCTTCTGCCTCCTGTCCCCTGAGTAAGCTTCTTTTGCATGAAATCACATGCTTTCATGATGCATACCATCAGTAAAGACACAGACTAAATATGACTCAAACACCAGATTGCATCTCCTGTCAAATGTAGAAAAATACCAAACAACCCCACCCCCCAAAACAAACTCCTAAAAATCAGCAACAAAAAACCCCACAAACATTGTTTTCTGCTTTTTCCATTTCTTTCTTTGTCCTGCTGTCATGGACACATCTCTTCACAACTGTATTGGGCTTCTTCCTTGTCATATGGCCTTTAATAACATCCATATGAAAACTACTCCAAAATTCTTTCAGGGGCAAAAAAAAACTTTGCAAGAACAAAGAGTAATACATAGGTACAACAGATACTAAGCTGTAGCTTAATAAGAATTGTTTCCAATAGTTTATTGTAGAAGATACACCATGTTTGCTTAAGCAACGTAAGAAATTAAGTGAATCAAATAATAAATGTCTATATTTGTAGGTTTCAAAAAAAAGCATTCCACTCTCTGATAAGATCTCTTGCATTATAAGAATATTAAAACTGATGTAGTGCAATCTAAACCACCCAGCCTGTACTGTCTGGCTAAATAAGAATAGATCATATTTAAGCATTCAAAGTTACTGAGTATATACCTTTTATCTTGGCTAGGATTGATCACATTGTTAAAAAAAACAAACCCCATATTTTTCTTCTATTGTTCTTTTTTTTTTTTTCATAGGTAGAACCACCCTGCTCAGGAAGAGTTCAACAAAAATATATGATGGATACATTAAGCTTTATGGTATACATGGTTTATCAGCACTTGTTTTTGCTAGTAGCAAAAGGAAGATGATACAAACCTGTAAGAGAGAATCTTTCCTTTGGTTTCATTGAGGTTCATAAACCCAAGTACACACAATAACCAAAACACTGGGAGTTTAAGGCCTGAAATTGCTCTTTAGTTATTGGCTTCTTATATGGCAATGCAAAATAACCATTATGGATGCTAAACTATAAAAGATAAAAATGTGTTTGTTTTTAATTTCTATTTTAGAAAGCTTGATTAGAATGCTTAGTTTTAGAATAAACTATTGGAAACAAATTGCAATTTGTATTAGTACTCAGCTTGGAAGACTTTATCAGGATAATGTCACAATTTGATATCAGTTTCAAACCTGCAAGCAATTTGTCAGAAACACAAGGAAAACAAACAAAACCCCCTCCAATACCCTGGTCTGTCAGGAAACCACCTGAGAAGCTTTTAAAGACAGGAACACAAACATGGTACAAGTATGATGTTCTGTTCTGGTAAGCAATATATTGGAGAATCAGCAGAGCACTTGCAAAAGTAATGAATACACAGTGATTGATGAGGATGTGTGCTTAGAGCGTGTTAATGAACAGCAATTCATTAGTGTAAACATATAATTTCTCAGTCATTACCTATACATTAACATTTGATTTCATATCTTATCAACATCAAGTGGGAACTAACACATAGCTGAAGAAAATTTCATTTGGATAACTTCTCAGTAGAAAAAATTAGGATAAGTCTTAAAAGAGCATAAAAGGACGCTAGTTTTCAGCTTCCCGAGAGCTGTTCTGCTGAAGGTTATGGTATTGGAATGGATTATTGGTAGGACAGCTTGAATTGTGTCTGCCTTCCACATGATTGCAGAACCTTATTTTCTGTTGCTGAGTCTCTTCTAACCTCTGCAAATGCCAATTCCTTTACAGTATGTGTAAAGTAAAAGTGACAGAGGTAAAAAATACTGTCTAATGCCAGTAGACGGATATTTAGCCTAAGACCCTTTATTCCTGGGAAGTAATCCCAGCAGCAATGAGAGTGAGTAATAGATGGGATTACAAATACAGAAACCTAGCTACCGACAATAGATGTTCATAATAAACACTGCAAAGAAGAAATGAACAACCAAAAGGGGCCTAGATCTTACAGTACATTTCACAGGATAAAAAAAGCATTAATATCCCCAAGTCTCCAGATTTCTTTCTGCCTAATGTGAACATGTAGCAAAGCAGAGCATTTTTTAATAAATATTTACTCATTACAGTTAATATTCTCTGTTTCCTGGGTGGCAGCGTCATGGTTTTTACTAACTTTACATACAAATATTTTTTCTTTCAAGTCACTATTACAGACTGAGCAAAGTTAAATTTCTTGGGAATGAATGATTGAAACAGTTAATGACTCTAAAATATGAAATTATAGTTGCCAAATTTTGAGATGCTGAATATGTAAGAAAATCAGCCATAGAATATACCACAATCAAAAGAACTTTAAAAGGGAATACTTAATTATTTTGTATGCAGTCCTGTACACAGAACTGCATTTTCCTGGTTTTAAACTGGTTTTGAGCTACCAGAATGTTAACAGTGATCCAAGAAATGCCAAAATTTGAACTGTTATTGGTACATTGCAGAACAATTTCTTCATAAAATAGAACTTTGTCAACAATACCATCACGGGTATATTTTAATTTTCAGAGAAATTTACTGTTTGTGGGTTCTGCTTATTTAATTTCTGATGCTAACCTGGGTTCTCAGTCAGCTCTTCAAAGTCAGCCCTCTTTTTCTGGCCTCTGTCAGTAATAATTAGGTCCCTAGAGAGGTCCCTCTTCCCTAACAGCAAGAGCCACTGAAAGAATAAATAGGCAAAATAACTGAACTACCATAAGAAATATTAAGATCTATACTAGCCCTGTTCTGCTCCTACAGAGTGATTCAATGAAGACTTGACTCATGTGAAACAAATTCAGTTAATGAAATTTAACTAGTAATAAATCTGACGGAATTGTACAACATGTTTCATTGAAATCTTTTGATCAGGAAATAAAAAATTATCACAAGCTATATATTTCTACTTTCAAATAACATCAAATCAATCATTCCTCAAAAAATTCTAGCAGATTTTGCAAAAAATAGATACACTTGAAATGAGAAATATCATAGTTGCTCTGTATGTTAGAACAGTTTTAAGGGGAACTGATTTCTTATTCTTCATCTGTATGCCAAACGTACTTTCCACAACTCCTCTTCTCAAGTTCCGTGTCTGTTCAGAATTTTTAAACAGTATTTCCTGTTTGTGGACTTTGAAATTATATTTACAAGCTACCTTCTATGGAGTTCTTAAGATATCAGTTCTCAGATGGACTATTTAGTCACTGTTCCCTAGGTTCATTTGCAATTTAAGTTTGAGAAGGAAAAGGACAATGAGTCATGAATGTAAAATACACTACAAATTGATTAATAAATTGCTTCATGAAATTATGATCTCAGTTTTTCACATGGTACTGTACAGAAAAATGGGTTAGGTTGTGTTCATGGGACATATAATTGGCTTTTTGATACACCGTATGTAGTGTAATGTTCTTATCTCTATAAAATACCTGCAAGCTGCATCGTAGTCGAACCAGTATATATTTAAAAATAATACTAATGTAGTATATTGTGGATATACTTAGAAGTTTTAAATATTTCCTATCTAATAAGTTGTAGAAAATACTGTAGAACACTGTATGTCAGATGTGGCAACAGCTGAAGTGACAACATTCTGGAATACTGAAAGGATGGAGCAGTCAATTTTCCTGTCAAACAATAATTAATCAATTTACTGGAATCATTAAAATTGATCCAAGATTTATGATTGCAGAAAGATGAGTTTAGATGTCAGCTAAAATCAATATTAGTTCCACTCTTTGAAAAATACCATAGATGATCAGCAGTGCCACAGAAGCCATGGTCCAGCCAAATCTGGCAACCAGAAGTTGATTTTTGCAAAAACAGATATACCAAAATGAGTACTTATTCCTGTTATATAGAGCAATCTCTTCAGATCTGGAGCCTGTGTCTTCTTCCCAGGTTAACAAACACTCTGAGGCATGGAAACCTGCCTGAGGTTGCAGGATATTAACAATTACAATTATTTCTAAGAGTAACAGAAATACTCAAATATTGATGCAAATTTTCCATCAGTATTATTCAGCAATATATTGTATGAAAACAGCATTAAAAGCTTGCTTTCAATGCAATTCAGTCTGTTTTGATGATGGCTTATCTCAAAGCCTCTAAATGTAACTGTCTCAGGATCAGCTGCTGGCTGTGACACAAATTTCCTACCACAAAGATCACTCCCAGCAGCGACCCCTGGTTAACCTGCATGCAGATGTTACTAGTAGCAGTCAAATGCTAATGCAGAATTGGAGACAAGAACTGAATACAAAGCAGGTTTCTTCCGTGTCCACCAGGGTAACCTTCTTATCTCGAGACATAACACATTTAATATTGGGTTCTATAGCTTTGGAGAACAACAAAATGTAAAAGGAAAAGAGTTACCGATGGTATTGCTTAGCGCAGAGGCACTGCAACAAGTGCAGGGTTGCCCAGCAACAGCAAGTAGTCCAATTTAGAATATAGGAGGTCCGGGTAAATGGAAAGATGAGTCAGAGGCATATTGAAATGAGCAAGAGAAGGCTATGGTCTCAGTGGGCTTTGATTAAAAACAAAGCAGAGAAGTCCAAAGAACTGCCTCTCGCCCTTAACTCACAAGACATGGTTGGCTACGTACTTCTTGTGACGAGATTGAGTAAATTCAAATTACACTGCCGGGTTGGAGCTCACGTTCACATATCAATCCTCAGGAAAAGGTTAGTGCTCAGAGCTACATCTCAATTATGACAACACTTCTCCTAATAGCAGCTGCAGCACAAGCAACCTTTCCACACTGCTGCTGCAATGCGTTTCAAATTTGTCGTGTTGGGAAAACAGAAGAGAGAGCCATTCATTTTTCACATCCATTAGATCTATTATGCAATGGCCAAGTAGCCACCAGCTCCATAAAATGGAAATCTATCCTTCAGACACTGAATTGCAATTTTCTTTTCCTGCTCTTCATTCTGTCATGGATGGAAACATCCGAAAGTAGCAAAGTGAGTGTAGCTCCCAATAAAGGGAAGTAATTGAATTTCCATAGAAAATTACCACTGAGTACAGTGTCACTAATGGATACAAAACAGAAAATCCTTCTATTCGGAACTTCATATTGAAGATTTACATGTTATACATGACATGAATGGAACCAAAAAGAACAAGGAGACATAAGGCAGTAAGACTACCTACAGAAATTATTTTTTGTCTCCTGTGAAGGGAAATTTAGTAGAGATATCGAGAAAGAACGCCAGATGCAAAATAAAGTGAAAAAAAGACAGTAAAGGGTAGACAGGTTAAGAAACAGAAGCCCCTGCCAGTAAAACATTTTCAGCTTATATCTCTAGACAGAGAGTCAGGAAGTAATATTTTAGAACAACAAGCAAATATGGCAAGCCAGGAAAAAAAAAAAATCAGATGCAAGAAAGCAGAGCTAGGATCAATTTGTGCAAAGGAAGAATGAAAAAGGAAGAAACTGCAGCAGTTTAAAGTGTTAAGCACTTGTCATTACAAGTGATTAACGTATCCTTCTTATCTCCCTCCCAAGTAATCTTATCCAGTAAAGATTCTATATGTTGTAACAAACCTTTAAGAAAGATATGTTTTCCTGTTATATTAATGTAAGGGCTACTGAAATTATCCTTCAAGGATATTTCTGAATTCCATCTGAAATAGAACTTGAGTTGTTTTTTCCTGTCTGAGTTAGCCTCCTGGCAATGCACAGGGCGTATTTTCTGATGAGAAATAGCTATTTTGGAGATGACAAAACTGTCAATCCAGAGCTAGATATCACAAATTTAAGGCTGGCCAGAGCCAAGTCCCAAGACTTTATGATAATTTAGGCAACTGAAATTATTTATTGGTTCATGTAAATGTAAGCTAAGCACTTGCTTAGTTTATCTTAGAAGCAGCAACTTGGGTAGTACTAACTCCTGTGCATAAGTATGTTGCTAGATAAGTATTATTATGATAAGTTCACCTAAGTCCAAATGGCCTATGGACAAATTATAACATTTCTTTCCAGCTATACAATTCAGGTTTCAGAACATAGCAAGATGCTCTCAGAAATTAAGCCTAAGCTTAGTACTCAAGTAGAAGGCATTTTTATTGAAAGCCTTTTTTTATGTAGAAAGTGTGAGTCAGTGTTTCTGTGTGTCTATGTAGATGTGTCTATATTTGTATGTATATAAAAATATACACACAAAAATACTATATAAGGGCATGGAATGTAGAAAGAATTACCTCATGTTCTATCTTTCCTTGTTTCTGCTTCAACTACTTAAAGCTGGCAAGGGTAAGGGATGTATGCCAATGGTTTATATAAGAGGTAATTGCAAGCAGAAGCATTTGACATTGCACTTTCACTGTACCTGCATTTCATTAAGTTCTGTGTATAATGATTTCCCATCCACAACAATGGCAACATGAAGAACTATTTCTCCAGTCATAAATAGCCTCATGAGAGCAAAAATATAATATTTGCATGTGTCTGATATCCTGTTGTCCTCTTGAGCTCATTAAAAGCACTTGCTGAGAATTAAGCTTCCACCCACTTGGTCAATATAAAAATATTTTTCCTTTCCCATGATTTAAAAATATTTTTCAGTGTTAAATTCAGAGAAAGCAATTTCTACAGATATATCTCAATGCCCCAATTTTCTTTTCACTCCATACCTCTATTCGATTATTAGTATTAGCATATATTAGTATTAATATTGGTATTAGTATCAGTAGTATGCTGAAGCAAATTATCAAGCATTGCTATAGTGGGGCATGCCCTAAAATGACAAATTTTCATCCAAGTCCCAAAGGGTCTTTTAACTGAGGTTGGACTGTAGTTTGACATATGGTTACTTTTCCAGTTACTAAATATTCTGTACTTTTTCAGCAAGGTAATATTAGAGGGTAGCTGGAACACAGAAATTCCATTTACTGAGATAAGTTTTGTTCCTTTCAAAGTAGCTAAAATAATCACGGTCTTACTGAATTTTATTGTCTGTATAAAACTTGCTCAAACCTACAGATAAAATGCACAAAATATAATAAACTTGCTTCAATGTTCCAACTTGTTAAAATGTTCAGTATGTTCTTTTTTAATCTTTGTTAGAGATATGGGAAAAGAAAATAATAAAATCTGTATGCTAGGCACAGCTGACAGTTCTCTTCAAATGTATTAAACTATTTGAATAAAGACTAACAAAGACAGCAGTCCTTGTTAATGAGCAAATATCTTTTTATATATTATTGTTTAGAATTACAAGGAATTCAGGGAGCCTAATGAGGTAGTGACAAAGCTGAGAGGAACTGGTGAAAACAGTTGTAAGTAATCAACTATAATTGTACTTTCAGTATAATGAGCACTTTAACAGGATGAAGAAAACCTGACCATCAAAGTTCTGGACTGGGTTAAGAAATGTCAACAGAAAATTACATGTTTTAAAATACATCTTTGCAGGTTTCCCCTTCTATAATGTCTTTGCTGGAGAATTTTGTCCGAATAATAGATAAAATATAAAAATAACAAAACTCATCTTTTTAAAAAGACAAAGCCTAAGTGTTCAAGTTATAGCAACCAAGAAAGAAATTGGAATAATTTGGACAGGTCATTTGTATTTCTGAGGTACAGTCATCAACATTAAATTTAAATGACCCGTTAATGTGCCAAACAGTCACTGCCATGGAGACCAGCTTCAGGGCAGGTAAGACTGCACTGGGGAAGGGATCTACAGCAAAAAAAAAGGCTGACAAGAAGCTCTTTTGAGGGCTTTTAAGAAGTTTTTTTTTTCTTTTTTTTAGTTGCTGGAGCATGTCCTGAGGAGAACCACCAAGCTGGTGAGGGGTCTGGAGAACAAATCATACAAGAAGAGGCTGAGGGAACTGGGCATGTTTAGTTTGGAGAAGAGGAGGCTGAGGAGAGACCACATTGCCCTCTACAGCTCCCTGTAGAGGCCACCATCCCTGGAGGTATTTAAAAAACATGTAGACAGGGCACTTCAGGGCATGCTCT
>JAOXNG010000004.1:5534045-5546225 GCA_028566535.1 Scolopax minor
ATTTAGAGACAATTTTGTAAAGAAAATTAAAAATTGTGACTCTCATCCATGTCATCAGTAGTACTTTGGGCTCAGACCACTATAAAACACCACCTCATCCCACAAAAAAGTAACAGCCACAATTTTACCAGTTTCATTAGCCATACATGTACCTTTTATAAAAAGGAAAAGATCAATGCACAGTTTTCTTCAAAAGATGCTTTTCTACAGATTTTTAAAGTTAATAACTAGTTTGTCATAATTTCCTTATTAATGCAGAGATAAAAAAATACTGCTTCAGCTGGCAAAAATAATTAAACTTGAGTTTTTTCTCTAAAGTTTTAGGCAAGAATAAATCAGACTGAAATTAACATTTTGGCCTTTTCTTCTGTATGCAAGAATATGCATAAAGCATATACATTAAGCAAGAATATGCTTCTTTATATGAATAAACTGTTTTTGTAACAGACTAAATGCAGGATGGATGAATCAAAATGCTACTGTTTTAGAAAAATGGCAGCTGCACTGTGATTATAATATTGCATATAGGATATCAAAAGAAGGATGGAACTCAATAGAAATATTCACCTGACACACAGTCTGCTCTTTGTTCATGTCTGCATGGTCTCAGAAAGATCATGGTCTGAAGAAGGACAAATAAACTTCTTTGCACATGCCTAGCCTTTTCCTGAAAGCAACAAGGAAGCACTTAAGGAATTGTATTTTTGTAGGAAACCAGACAGAACAAACTCAGTTCTCCTAGGAAATATTAGATCTCCCTGGTATCACTTGGCAGGTTCTTTAACAGGAAAGAGATTGACACTGCTGTGTAACACAGCTATGCCTTGGGTACCAGCTCACAAAATAAGGTCCACAGGAATGGATTTAAACATTACTCTGCACTATGCAGAAAGAAGCATTGGTTACACATTTGTTACACATTAAAAAGGCCAGTAAGACCACTGCTAGGTTGGTCTTGCCTGCCCTAGTGAAGACAGAGGTTTCTTTTTCAGTCTAAAGACTTCACCATACCTGTAAGACTTACGTGGGGCTGGCTGGCATATAAGCATTAACACTTCCATGCTGCCAAGTCTAAGAGCCTTTGAAATTTTTTTTTCTTACAAGTGAAACAATAAGCCAATACAGAGCAGTTGGATTTTTCAGACATATATGCTTACATTTGAAACCAACACAACGGTAGTGGGAGCTTGGAGAATGCTAGTACAATGAATTCATTCCATCCCATCCTCTTCTAGTTCCCCTCCTTCTGCCTGGTGACAAGAGGGCAGGGGATCTGCCTCTCCTGGAGCCTCCATCTGCTGTTTTTTCCCTAAAGATGGCAGGGTGTGCTTCCACCCATCCATTTGCCTTTCACATTCCCAAACAGTCCTCAACCTTTCCACTCCCTCCTTCAGCTCAGCCCCCAGGACAGCCTTTGCTGTCGTCCTGCCAGAGTGACAGGCTCAGACATTCCACGCAGCCCCTCATCATTCATACCCTAAAGTGAATTTTTAAAATCCAGAAGGTAACTCAGGTATTACATGACACTGTAATTTCAGTGCTGGGCTCCAGAAAATGCTAGAAAGCAAAGAAAAAATAAGTCATATACCGTCAAAAAAAGTGCAGAATCCATCTACAAAATACAAATATGGAGAACTGTAAACAGGAAAATGCAGGAGGTGGGTTTTGCTTTGGTTTTTTTTGTTTGTTTTTTTTTGCCAAGAATCTCTGTAAAAATATAAGAGCCTCTGATACTATTTGACATATGTCAGCAGCATAAAAATGCTCAAATAAAACAGACAATCATTATTCATGAAATGTCCGTCTGCTCCAGGCATACTCTGTGAAAGAACTCATTCACATAGACTAGGAGTGAATATTTACTTATGGCAAACTCCAGCTTACAATATTTTCAAATTACTTAAATACCAGAAAAAAGGTATTTAATATTCCTTCAAAAATCTACGTTGAAAAATGTCTTGTGCCACAAACACATAGTTAAACAGTAGGCAGAAAACAGTTGCACAGAAATAAAGCCAAATATCTGAATAAATGAACTCTAGTTTATGAAAAAGGCCGTCAGAAATCATATAGCTGATAATCTCATTAAAAATATTACTATATTTATGAAGACTGTAACATAATGTCTAGAATTGTCTAAAACCAAACTAATCCTCCAAATTTCAATATATTCTCAGCCATTAACTGTTTGAACTTTATCTACTGAGTTAAATTAACTATGAACTCCACAGCACTCTACAAAAATCTGTGAAATCTGGATTCCTTTTAGCAAAAACCACTGTCAAACAGTGACACTTCTTATCACCATGTTGGTGTTTAGATTCCACACACTTCATGCACTTGCAGACTTGCAACTATCTTCAAACTTTGAATTAACTACTTAAAACTCTTTCAGGTTGTTGGTGGTCACTACTTCCTTTCCCAAGGACATGCGTGGGACTAAGAGGGACAAGTTTTATTCCAGCAAAGTAAGAGAAATAACATAAAACACTAGGTAAATTCCTTCACCCATGAACCTAGCGTGCACTTCACATATATGCCAGGTCTGTTTCTCTCTCATGACATCTGTGATATATTCTACTACATAGAGAGTAAAGGTCTATAAGTTCATTAACATGAAAAATTTAAGTTAACCTTCCATTTGTTGAATTAGTCCTGCGAATCCTAATAACGGTAAACATGGTTTTGTCTTTTACATAGGTTGCTTTGCTCCCTTTGTTCATCACAATGAAAATAGATTTTTGCTGCTAGTGAAAATTAATGTATCAAATTGACAGTTCCACAAATTGTATAAATTAGTCACGTCCTATTGCATAGAAATCTAAACATATTAAGGTATTATTTCTACCAATTATTGTAAAGCAAAAATCCATTTGGACATTTAAGAGGATGCCAAGGACCTTTGTATTCAAAGCAACCAAAAAATCAAGAGTTTTTTTTTAATGTTGGTGTTAGATGTGTTAGGTTCTTTTGCTATAATTTATGACAAGGTAGGTGAAACCAGGATTTGATTAATGAATCTTCTTGGGACAAGTGCACAGAAAGATGTGAGGAATATCAAAGCAAGCTGCATAAATGTTTTGTCTATACAAATCCAATTTATTTTCTTTGTATTTGCTCATGCCGTTGCAAGGCCTTTTGTTATCATCTTTAAAAGAACGCAATAACCAGTGGAATAGGGGGGATTCCTTATGATTTGCAGTTTTCAATGGCAAAAATATCAATCTGAGGAACTGCAAGTCAGTCAGCTCACCACCTCCATCAGGAAAGGTTGAGGGAACTGACTTTGATCTTGACATAAGACTAAGAAAGATCTTTGCATTTCTTCAGTGACCAAATGGAAAGGGTAGAGAAGATGGAGTTAGATTCATCTTGGAAGAGGCAATGGACACAGAAAATTAATATTTTACATATATATGTGTGTGTATATATATAAAGTTCACGATAATATTGATCAATCATTGGAACAGGCTTCTTGGATAAGTTTTGGAAACTTTGTCCTTTGAGATACTTCAAACTTGATGGGAAAGGCCTTGAGCTAGGTCAAGTTTCTGTTTTTTGTGGCAGTTTGGGCCAGATAACCAACAAAGGACCTTCCAACTTTAATTATCACAGGCTGCACCTAGTCTATGACACAAACTGCCTTTCAGTTCTAATAATATAATTGGATATCTGGTGAAGAACATTTCTGTATTTAATCAGTTTAATTCTCTGTTTTAAAAGGTTAAATATGCTCAACAGAACATTTAGTCAGTTTTCTAAGAAAGATTGGTCTGTGTCATTTCAGAAATTTGGTAGTTGTTCTTTATATTTATTGAGTTACAACTATCAGTGAAACAGTTACACTCAGCTGAGATATATTTAAGGTGTCCTCCCAGATTGAGTCACTATGCAGCTGTGGCAAAACATCTTTAGAGGGACACATTTCAACAATAGTGTTCTGTAATTTAATGTTATATATAAAACAGTCATGAGCGCCACAGAAATTATCTGAAACTTGCTGAAACTCAGACTCTTATACTTCATTAATGTCAGTTGATCTGATAAGTCTTAAAACTATACCATATTCAAAATCTTGAATACCTTGAGTTTGGTGGTCCATGTATAGAACCCAGTCTACATTTGTTGTTGTTGTCAGTAAATGCAGCCAATGAATGTCATAAATGTTTATCTCTAAACTGGCTATTGATATTTTTCCTAAAGGCGTAATTAATTGTAATTGATTGATGTTGTAAATCAGTGCTTAGGCAGATACTGGTAAATGAAGAAGAAAAGGTTGATGATTTAAAGACTTAATTAATTGGGGGAAAAAAGCAAAAGCCCTTGAAACAATAAAATATTTATTCATAATGTCTATTATATCTCCAATGCTTTTCTTATTCAAGATGAGAAAAATAGTTTATCAGTCCTTGAACTGATTTTTTTCCCTGTACATTGCTGTACATGTGTAGGTGAATTTTACTTAGCCCAAAAATCTAGATTTCTGCAAGGTTATGACTAAAGATGAAGGTGAACTGTAGACCTTGTATTTCTGTAACATTCTTAATCCAGCAATCACACATCAATCCCTTATCTATGAAGGAGGAAAAATATTGTGAGTATTCTGAAATTTTGACCAGACCTAGTTAAGCAAGCAAATAAAATTCAGTTTGAACAGAGCTCACAACTAAAATTCTTCTCTCTGGATGCTTGTCTCCAGTGGAATATACAGGAAAACGATAAACTAATGTTCTGTTTAACAGTGGGGATACTACATTTTGTGAGACAGAGCTCTAAAGTATGTGGTCATTTTACTTAAGGCTTGTAAGTAAAGAAGATAGTCAAGGAAGTCTTGAGATCATCAAGCAAATCTCTACTAGAGTTGTTAGTGTCCTTTGCTCTTTTGTGATCCAGGATTTTCCTGATGATATTATCTGTTGTTAATAACCCCTAAGTGTCTGCAGATGGTATGTTATTTGTAGTCCTTCTGTTCTTTTCTCACTTGGTTTTCAACAAATCTCCCCATAGATTAAACCAATATAATAAATATATAATAAATATAATAATATATAATAAATATAAACCGAATAATCTTTTCTATGTTCCTTACAAAGTCTCGCAGAACGGATCTGTTTCTGCCACATCCACTATCTCTCTGGGAGTTACTAGGAGGAGTCAAAGTTTATATTACTGCCATTAAAGGACAGTGGGGGGCTAAAAAAGAGCGTAAGGAGAACAAGACAAAAGCAAGAATAAAAGAAAATGCTTTATGGCAGATAACACACTGTTTTGGTAATTTAAGGGCCTAGCCTGAAGGACCTACTTTAATGAAGCCACTGTAGTGCAATCCCCAGCAATACCGTTTAGGTCAGATATTCAGGACACAGAAAATAGGACACACTTTTCAGATCATAGTGTGTAGGGTAGGATAGTTCATTCCCTGAGTGACTTCTCCTGTAGGGGAGAAAATTCAAAGAAAATAAAATATCATAACAGGTTAGTGTGAAGTGACTCCTGTGAATACTAATGACAAGAGGTCATTGCATTATTGTATTAATACAATTTGTATTATTACATCAAAAACATGCATAAAATGTCATTGAAATTGTTTGGGTATGGAAAGACAGAGGGAGAAGCACAGAGTAGTGGGCTGATCACAAGAAAGAGTTCCTACTTCTACACATTGAATTTCAGCACAATGAATTCCTAATTGAATAAAACATTTAGTAAATAAATGCAAATACAATTGTGCTGGATGTGTTTATTCTACAGGCTGATAAATTGCAGAATTTTCTCTTAATATGTTTTGGTCAGAAAGGACAACGTTTGTTTCAATGCTTATTTACCCTTAGTTGAATGACAGAAAAATCCTGATAATGAGCTTTCAAAGTATTTCAAGTATCATGGTTTCAAGTATCATTTATATCTACTGCAATCAACTATCCTCCACCTACTATCACAAAAAAGTGACACTTCTAGACAATGGATTTTCTAAATCATCACTGAAATGCCAAGATTATTTAAAATGGAATAGATTTTTACACTCCTGACTTTTGAATGATGGCAGTAATTTTGAATTGCTAGCCGCCTATTCCTTGTAAAGAGCAGAAACGTACAAATATAAATGTTTTAATAGACAGTAGGGTGTCAGTATTCTGTTCGCTTTACCTTTGTTTTCACAGAATCACAGAATTGTTGTGGTTGGAAGGGACCTCAGAGATCATCGAGTCCAACCAACAACAACAACAACAAAAAAAAAAAAATCTATTCATATATAGTTCATATATATCTCCCCTAGTTTTTCACCACCCCAATCAGATATTGCAACTATTTTTCATCAACAGAACAAAAGCATAATTTCCATTAAAAAAATATAGTAATTCAAAGGGGAATATCAATAATTAAAAACATATACTATCTGTAAACATCCACATCTTCGATCATTGTAAAGGTAAAAACAACTTAAGGAAGTTGCCTTAGATTTCAGTGGCATATGAACAAAACATATTTATCAGCTACAGCAGCAAAGCAAAATACTTAACAATAGCCTCATGTGTATTCTAAAAGACACTTTTAATGAAGTTTATCATCATCACTGAAAGCATCCTTTCCAATAACAATGAATGAAAAATTGCATTTGAGGGAGCAACTTACAGTGTTACAACAATGAACATAATATAATCTCTCTCTCTCTCTCTCTCTTTCTCCACAAAAGGAAAAAAAAAAAACAAAAACTTGTGAGCTACACACCATAATTGTAGATTTTCTATTCTTTGTGGAAAAATACATGCCACTTTATAAGTTACAGCAATGATTTGAAATATTCTTTATATTCTGGACACAAGCATTCACTGTTTGCGATCCATAGCTCAAGCGCCTGTGATTTCATGTTATTCCTAGTTCAAATCTTAGTCAACTGAAACATTTGCACATTTTTATGGGTATAAGCCTTGAAACCAGTTTTTGATTTTTTTTGCAATGAAGGAAAATTTTGAGATTCACTTCTAGAAGTCTCTGTACATAGAAGACTTTGCAGGAAAACAATAACAAATGGTTCATTGATGAGAAATACCTGTTTTCTCGCACATTCTTATTAGCCTGGTAACAGTACTCCAGCCCCACTGAAAAGCTCCACTAAAATAAGTGGGAGTTTGAATGCTTGCAGACTGGTGGAATGTGCCTTCATTACATTCTTAGATTTATAGATTGTTAAAAATTTTTATTTCTTTGTGATAGACCCTCACACAGCCTGTCTATACTGTTTGAAATATTAATTTCCTTAATAAATGCTGTATGATATACATGTGCAGTACACAACATCCGTACAAGATTAGTGATTGTTAAAAAGAATTTTAAGACATGGTAGTTGAAAACTGTCATGGTTTGGGTGGTGGAGTAGCTTGTGCCCTTACAGGCAGGGGAGTGGCTTTTGATGATATGGAAACCACCCATGTAAGACATTCAGAAAAAATCAACAACAAAATCATGATTTTATGAAAGTAACACTCCTTTTCTAAACAGCCCAAAAAGTTTACATTCCCTAGTTCTGATGTTTTCATTTTAGCATAATCATTAAAAGGTGCAGTAAACCTTCCCCAGGTAAAACAATAAAAAAAAATAGCAATAGAATCGATCATGTGATGCCCAAGATATACAGTAATTATCCAAGTAGTCATATTATACATCTGAATGCCAATGCACACAAAAATAGCATATTTAAAACATCACATACAAACAAAAAGAACAAAGAAACTGCACAGCATATTTGGCAGCTTAAGAAGCATTGTATCAATTACCACAAAACAAAGCTCTCTAAAGGCAGGATATAACATTTTGCTTAGGAATGACATGATGTGAGCTGCCTATTTTAATCTCTGAGCAAGCTGGAATTCAAACTATTCAGGCAATCTGTCAGTCCTGGTCAAGCCCCACTCAGTCCCCACGTTGGGGGATTGAATATTAGAATAATGAATATGAGAATAAAGAATATCAGTAATGTATTTTTAATTCAAACTGCTGAATGTCTTTTAATCATCAAGAACAAGGTTTATAATTTCTACTTCTTTTAATTTAGTTCCAGCTTTTTTTTCCCCACATAGATTCACTTTAATGAAAAAAAAGCTGAATATGATGCACCATATTTTATCATTTACTGTAGGCATGTTTACCATGTCACAATGATTTTCCTCTTTGTTTTGGAGAAACAAATTTTCAGCATTTTTTTGCACAGCATATTTTCTATATCCCTTAGCTTTGGTCATTTTGCTGACATACCTTATTCCTGGCTAGTGCTCAATTTTTCTTTTCTCTTAAGTTTTCATTATTATTCAAAAGCTTACATTGCCTGTTGATAAGAAGACAAAAAGACAAGTAAATATTTTCCTTTAAAATATTGTCTTTGATCTTCTAAGAGAAAGAAGAGTTTATTAAAAGTTTCTTACAGTAGATGTCCAAACGTAATGGTAAATTTTGCTTGGAATCTTCCTTGCAGGAGCTTTAGTCCATTTATGCTGAGTGACACAAGTGAAATATGGACAGAGGAAATGGAAAACGTCAATCTTTAAAAGCTATTTCTTTTTAATCCCTGTTAGCAGGAAAATTATTCTGGGTGGATTTCCCACCCTGTCTGTGGGGAAATTTAAAGACTATTTTATTTCTATTGTGACTAGGTTATCTGAATCTATCTTTAAATGTCTTAAGACTTGACTTTAAAATTAGCTTCCATAAAAGAATTTAATATTGTTTGAATTAATAGCCCCATACTTAAAGCAGAACAAAAATACAGCAATTCATCTAGGCCTTTAAATACATCATGCCCTTGTGCAATATTATTCACTTTAAGCCAATTTGAGCATCCAAATGCAGATACACTAAGATGAATGGTATGACTTTCAATTTTCCCCTCCTGGCCGTGGCGACGGTGGGGACTCTGGTCTGTGGGAGAGGCTGCCACGTGGTCGTTTGTTGCCATCTGAGGCCAAACCATGACAGTTTATTACCAAGCAATAAACTGGCTGCAATGATATTATGATCTTAACGTGGACTATGTTATAGCCAGGTGACCTATACTATGTTTTTAATAGCTAGGTTATTAGAACATGATCACATGCTTTTGCATCTAAACTTTAGTGAATACGCAGATAAGATTGCAGCTAATACTCCCTTGGAGAGTTTCTATAAATGGAATATCTAGCTAGACATTCATGTTTGCCATCTTTTTCCTTTTTTTTTTTAATAAATCATGATTAACGAACAAGTAAGAAATAAATCTGGATTCAGTACCTGAATAACAACAGTAGCAAAGGTTTTAGTTGTATAGTTTCTTGCTTCCTTTTAATTTCAGTCTTATTCTGACCGGAGTTTTTGGATTAATTTTTGGATTACTGCAGTAATCATTACTTGCAATTTTCTTTTCCTTTTTCTTTTGGAATCACAAAGTAGTAGCTTCAAAGAAAACAAATGACTGTAACTGATGTGGATATTCAATGGCAGGCAGATTTGGTGACTGTGCAACAGTTTTCCAAACACAACAGTAGTATGATGGCACATTTTGAAAGGTGTGGACCTATTACACATTGATTCTAAATGAACTGAATAAATTAAAAGTGTGATATCAGAGTATAGTATTTAAATATCATTAAATGTTTCTGCAGGCACTTAGCCAATTTAAGGCAAATCTTCAATGATTCAACGCTACTTAGAAACAATTGCAGATTAACTTTTTCATTTTCTTCTAGAGGAAAATTTTACAATCATCACCTACTTACAGCAATCAGATGTACACACATGCAAAAAGTCCCAATCAAAGAGACACCAGTACTATTAAGTTTAATGGAAGAGTTGTTATTAAAAGCAAAGCAGGAATTTGGAAGTAATACTTTGGTTTAAACCCAAAACAGTTCCTAAACTGCAATATGTACCTTCTGTTTTGTTTCTAAAAAAGACAAGAACAAAATAATTTCCATAGGACAAATGGATTTCACATATAGTGATTCTAAGCTTACTAATTTATTTTCCTTAATCACCATTTTTTAATCATCATTAATCACCAAATCTCTGGATTTAGGCACATCTTACCTCTCCTTGTTTGGTACTATCAGAAGTAATTCATGATCAGTGACAGAAAATACCATATATGACACAGAATTATGGAAGTGTGAAGAGTGCTAAAACGAACATTTAACTGTGAATTTTATGTATATTTCTCTTCAGATCTCAAATATGTTAGCAAACAAAGGTGACAGTGATCTGTAGGGATGACACTTAACAAGAGAAAAGAAGGCAGAAACAGGTTTTCCAGCCTGTCACTCAGAGACTGTCAAGCTGCACTTAAGTTAAATGAGAAAAAATAACCCTTAGGGAAAAGAAATGGGGGGTGGAAGCCATTCTTTGTCAGTGGTAACTATGTGAAAAGGTGCTATTATTTGTCAATAGCAAATAATAATTTGATAGCAGGACTTCATGAATGACAGTTTGATATGGACTAACTTAAAGCCCGTAACTTCAAGAGAAATGTTGACAAAGCAAACAGAAATAACAAAGTCTAAGTTAGTATTGACTTTAAGTCCATCTCACTTCTTATCAAAGTTTTAAAAGGAATGATCAAAAAGATCTCTTTGCAAGCACTGAAGGATCCTATAAAGCATTTAAATGCCCAAACAATAGCACTTCCTCATCAGTTTGCTTTTCTTTCTTGAGATCAACCCACTACTCTCTACTTCTCCCTCTGTCTTTCCATACCTAAATGATTTCAGTGCTGCTCTGACAGTGCCATTCCAGCAGGTACCTTTTATGACCTTTTAGTGGGGTTTTGGGTTTTGTTAGATGGATCTGGAATGTACAAAAAATGCCACTGGACTGAATTCAGGACTCAACAAAAAGGTTTCATGAGCTCTTTTTTTTTTTTAATGCAGTGAGACATCAAAAGAAGAAAACTCTAATAAAACTTGATTCTTATTCTTAAAAGGCATAAGGTTCTATGACACATAGATATGATAAATACCCTCTGTGACGGTATTTTTCTTCTGTATTTAGCAAGTGGTTTTGCTTAATAGAATGATAGATTAATTAAAGGTAAAGGTGTATCATAGCAGAACCTAAAAGTTAGGAGACTTTTCCTATTCAATCTATATTAGGTCTTAAAACTACTCTCAGTTTAATGTTCAGATATATTCTTCTGCAGAATGAGGAATGTACAATGATTTTTTTAAGGCTTGGAGCTATTGTCAATATTGCATATTATGGTGTTAAAAGCAAATTAAACTAGAAATGACAACTTTTTTTTCCCCACAGGAGCAAAAAAGAACTATGTTTAAAATAAAAACATATGGGGCATAAAACATGGTTGAATTATCTCAATTAAATATTATGTACATTTTTTCTTATCAGAATGTTCTCATAATTGAGATATAGAAAGATTAGCACATCAGTCATCCTTTTATATTGATCTAAGATGATTTCAGAATGTCTGATTCACTGATACACTCCCATATAATTTAATGCAAAATTTCCAATGACTTTATAATAAATATGTGCCAATACATTTAAATTGTCATAAAAAATTACGTTAGATGTGTTTCTTTCATAATCTATATATTAAGATGTTGATATATGAAATCATTATTGTTTGATTCTTAAACATACAATTGGCATCATAGTTGCTCCCACTGATACTGGTGATTCATACTACTTGCCTTGACTTTCAGCAGCTTGGTATAATTCTGCAGTAGTGTTGGTTTGTGTTTCTGTGGAGTTTCCATCTGTCCAGTAATAAACTCTTACTGACTTGCATGGATGTTTACTTAAGAAGCTAGAATTTCAAAGGAATTATATGATCAGTTATTGCTAAAAGGTATTCCTTGAGAATTTAAATGGTCTACAATAGCATGGAAAAATTTTCTTAGGCACACATACAGAGAAAATCCAATAAAATTGGAATTGTTATTTATTGTTATGAAAGTTTTACTTTAAGGTCATGTTTTAACTTAGAAATCCATCAACCTAATACTGACAAAAACCATCACTAAATTCAAATCACTAAACACCACATCAACCCATCTTTTAAATACCTCCAGGGATGATGATTCCACCATTTGCCTGGGAAGCCTGTTCCAATGTTCTCCAAATGGGGCCTTACCAGGGCAGAGTAGCGGGGCAGGATGACCTCCCTTGACCTGCTGGCCATGGTCTTCTTGATGCACC